>CAUYPK010072749.1:0-10500 GCA_963574355.1 Loris lydekkerianus | reverse complement strand
TTTCTTAGTTATTGTGTTAAAACATTTATATTCTACATTTAGTAAGTTTCACATGTACTTTTGTAACATGCACCGTAGGTGTGGTCCCACCAATTACCCTCCCTCCACGCATCTTCCCCCCTCCCTTCCCCTCCCATTCCTCTTTCCCCATATTCTTAGGCTATAATTGGGTTATAGCTTTCATATGAAAGCTATAAATTAGTTTCATAGTAGAACTGAGTACATTAGATACCTTTTCTCCCATTCTTGAGATACTTTGCTAAAAAGAATATGTTCCAGCTCCATCCATGTAAACATGAAAGAGGTAAAGTCTCCATCTTTCTTTAAAGCTTCATACTATTCCATGGTGTACATATACCAAGTGATCCGATCTCAGGCTGGGTAAGGGACTTGAAGAGAAACTTCTCTGAAGAAGATAGGTGCACGGCCTATAGACATATGAAAAAATGCTCATCATCCTTAATCATCAGAGAAATGCAAATCAAAACTACTTTGAGATATCATCTAACTCCAGTAAGATTAGCCCATATCACAAAATCCCAAGACCAGAGATGTTGGCATGGTTGTGGAGAAAAGGGAACACTTCTACACTGCTAGTAGGAATGCAAACTACTATGTTCCTTTTGGAAAGATGTTTGGAGAACACTTAGAGATCTAAAAATAGACTTATCATTCAATCCTACAATTCCTCTACCAGGTATATACCCGGAAGACCAAAAATCACATTATAGCAAAGATATTTGTACCAGAAAGTTTATTGCAGCCCAATTCATAATTGCTAAACCATGGAAGAAGCCCAAGTGCCCATCTGCTATGTATTTTGATCATCATTTTCCCATTATATCAAACAGACCCAAACAGGGTTTTTTTAATATTAAAATATTTAGTTTCCATATTATTATAATAGATGAAAATGAAATAGTTATTATTCTATTCCACTCAATAAGTCCTATTAGACATTTAATTCTTTCTCTCTCTGTGTAAATATTTTTCTCTTTTTCTATAAATATTTCCCCATCTGGTCTGATGCTTTGGTTTTCAGTGCTGTGCTTGAGAAGGTCAACACTAGCACATTTTTGTTTTTCTCAGAAAGAAACCTCATCTTTCTGTGTGAAAACTTGTAAAAATTGTTATTTACTTTTGTAATGTAGTAATATCATTGGGATACATCAGGGTAAAATCTAGGCATGTTTCTTTTTTGTTGTTGTTAACATTGTGTAAAATCCTTGTTCCATTTTCATTAGGAGATTCAATTCCTACTCAAGGAAAAAAATTATTATAACTCTATTTATTATCTCACTATCTTTTACTATTTCTTTTTCCAGAAAATATTATTTGAATATTAATGTTCTTCCCTCTGTCCTTGAAGGCCCCAGTATTGTCACTTATTATTTACATTAATTTCTTTTTTGTTAAGCATTATGTGAATATATTTTGAAGTTTGATTGTAAAGAACTACTCAGTTCTAGGACACACCTATCAGATTCTTCTGCCACTTCATAGTTGACATTATTGTTTTACTTCTGTGTGCTATATCTCTCCTCAGAAGTTCTTAATATCATTCATGAGCATTTTCTACTGCCTCCAAAGAAACTGAGAATTTTAGCATTCAGCTTTATTTCCTTCTCTGACATCCATCAGTTCTTGAGAGAGGCATATTTATTTTTCTCTTCATGGATGTCATTTCCAAGATTGGTAAGTTTTTCACTGTCAGGCAATGATAGCCCAGTTGTAGAAGAACTTCTAGAGCACATCACTGACTAACATGGTGAGGGTGGCAGCTTCTCTTTCTCTGCTTCCAGATTTCTCCATGTGTAAGTGAGGATGGTGTGACACTGTGAGACATAGTTAGGAAATTAAATTCCATCATCAACTCAAGCAGAGTCTTATAGCAGAGTGTGCACACAACTGACACCTGCCAGCCATCTCTTGACACCCCTACAGTGATGCTCTGACATCTGCAATAGCTGAGAGTTCTGTGGATTTTCCCCAAGATTCTGCTCTAAACTTGGGATTCATTGATGAACTCAGGCATCCAGACAAAGTTCTTCTAGAAGATTGTGAGGTCTTCAGTACACTGAGATTTCTCCCATCTGTCCATCCATCCATCTATCCATCTACCAGATTATTTTATTTTTCCTTTTTGGCAAGGAGTTAGAAGAAAGAAAAGTTAAAATATGTTTCTAACATCTTCACTCAATCACCTACTTTTGGCATCTCATTTATTTTATATATTATAAAATCACTTAAAAATCAATATATGGGCAACTAAAAAAAGAACATGTTACTGCCTTTAAGGAGGCATAATTGAAACTGTGATCAGGACGATGATGATGGTAAAGATACCTTATTGTCAAAGGGTTCAAGAAAGATATAGGCACAAAAATACTGGTAGAGAATAGATCTTGTAATCACACAATCACACTCATTTATACATTCATTTACTCAGTGAATAATAATTTATTAACAGTCATTATGAGCTAAGTACTCTGCTTTTTGTTGGGCATACAAAGATAAATAAGACAAAATCTTTCTTCTTCAAGGCCTAGTTGTAGCAATAGAGTAGCACTAATAATCAATGTTTTTGCGTACCTAGAATATTCTGTTTCTCTTGTAAGTGCTTTGAATGTATTTTCACATTTGCACTTTTTATTTCTTTCAATGTTCAAAATATTTCTATGAGATAGGACCCTTGTTGCCCGCATTTTGCCGATTAGGAAAAAGAGACATTGGGAGATCAAGCAGCTTCGTCACGATCACACGGTGGGGAGAGTAAGTACTGGGATTCAAGGGCAAGCAGTCCAAGCCCAGAATCACTTTATTCATTACCATGATGCCTTGTAAACACAAATAATAAAAATGTCATGAGAAGGACTTGAAAGTCATCTTTTAAGCAGCACAGAGTAGGGAGGGACGAGCTCTTCTATGGAGGGGCATCTGTGAAGGTCCTCAGGGATCCCTGTGAGTCAATGGTCCTCAGGATCCCTGACAAGTCAACACGACAGTAACATGTGGAGAGAAACACGATGGAATAGAAAACGCAGTATGAAAAGGCTTCCAATGTTAGATAAGTAACTGAGTTCCCAGGGATGTGAGCGATTAACTTTTTAAACTTCTCCAGATTATGAAGGTTAATAAATAAAATCTTATGAAATACATGTTGGAACTGAAGAATACACAAAGTAATTTCTGTGAAAAGAAGAAAAATTTTCTATCAGATTGCATAATGATTCAGTAAGAATCCTTGACAAATGAGGTGAACACACCTCCTTATTTCCATTTTAGTCAGAAAAAAGAAAAGAAAGAAAACAGATTATTTTAGTTGAGTCATTTGAACATTTAAGCAAATACAGGTATGATGATCCAGCAAGTCTTAGGTGTGAGTAATAGTTTAGAGCTCTATTATTGCCATCAAAATAGAGTTTTGTTAACTTTCCTGCAAAGAACTCTTTCCTTCAATCTATTCAACACATGGAGCAAAACAAACTTGTCCAACAAAGCAAGCACAACAAACCACGTATATTATACATTATATTTGTAAAAAAATTATGAATTTTCAGGCATGGCTTCCCTTATGGGGAAAACATATTAATTGACAGAAATTGTTGTAGGGAAATTGAACTTCATAAGTAAGAAAACTGGTGTGTACAGTATAGTGTGAAGTCAAAAGAAGAAAATTAGGATATTTCATTTTATTGTATTTAAAATAACCTGCAAGCAGACTTTTCTAAGAATAAGCAGAATATCCCCTGCTCTCCACTGAAATATTGCTTCTTGTCAGTGAATTCTCATGTTAAATTTAGTTTCTGTAATAATAGAATTATGCTCACTAACTCTCCCTTCCTGTCCTCTCCTCTTTTGGAGGCTCAGAGAAATCTATGTGTCCTAGCACCTGGGCAGCCAGGCAGTGCCTATCAGATACTTCACATCTGGGCTGAGAGGACAGGAAGGAAATCCCAGTGACCTTGCAGCAATCTCTTCCCCTAAGAGAAATCAATAAGTACAGATTTTTTGTCTTGCTTGTGTTTATTTAATAAACAATGAATAGCAATCTCTGTTAACTTTCAGTCACTTTGAAATGCATGCTTTGTACATCGTCATCATTATTATTATTATAAAATTGAATGAATAGCTGAGTGGCTGTAGTTCTTAGTACATTAACTGATTCTGAAGTTATAGACTATATAATAAAAAGTGTTATTGAAAGAGAAAATGACTGTAATTAGAAGAATGGGATCACCTCCTGAGAGAATTTTGTTGTTGTTGTTGTTGTTGTTAGCACATAGATTTAGCATCCTGAAAGGGGAGAGTCTATTTGTCTGCTAGAGAGAATTTTAGGAGAATAATTAAATTCTAATGGAAGACATTGTGATGCACTCAAAAATAAAAATGGTTAAACTAGAGCTCACGAACTGATGATAATAATTTTGAAATGGATACATTTATGCAAAATAAAAAGAGATTCTACACATACACCGTCATCATTCTTAAATAATTAAGAAATTTAATATCTAAATGACATCATAGAAATAGTTGCTTGGAAGAGTTCACCTATGGATACCTCTGAGGAAGTTGTAACTGCTTTAAATTTCCTTAAATTGTGTTTGATGAAGTCTCAGTGGCAACGTAAATTTTTTTCTCAAATAATATTTTGTATTAAACCTACATTCACACTTTCATTCTCATGAAAAAGAGACTCAAGTCCTTATGAGGTTTGGCCGTGAAACAGTAAAATACATAGACGTTAATTCCTACTCCACTGTGGGGATCTGCACTCCCAAAGAAGGAAGAAAATAACAGGAAATGAGCATGGAACCAAAGAACAGCATTTGTTCTGATGAATCCATTCGGACTATATCAGAATCCTTTTAGATAAATAAGTTCATCTCTGGAATGCTTCTGAAGATCACCAGACACGTGATCTTAACTTTCAGCTTAAGTTACAAAGATACTAAAATAAAACCATCAAACCAATTCCAATAAGAAACAAAGATTTGGGGGCACCAAGTATTCTTTGAAGAGACCCCCAGTCACAGAGAGAACACAAAAAAACAAGCACAGTCAGGGCTACAGTGGAGGGGAGGGGTCGGCGTGCTGGACACGGAGATGTGCGAGGGAACAGATCTGGTTTCAAGGGGAATAAGGGGAAGACGTTGGGGGCAGAGAGAGCAACAGCCTTTAGGTTATCAGTTGCCTAATAATTTAATGCAGGCTTAGGTTCTCATTATACTAATCACTGAAATAAATAATACCAACATTATAAAATGAAAACAATGAAGAACAAAATTGATCGTAGCTATGGGTTAGTCTTTATCTGTGGAAAATAGAATCCTAAAATTTCAGGGCCCTCTTATGACCTTATCTTTTGGGGCAAATGATTCATTGGGGAGGAAATTATATAACATTGTGTATTTGACTACAAGAAGAAATGTAAATAAAAGATGTGATAGAAAACTAGAGGTTATATAGAGAAAAAGGTTGGGTTGGAGTTTGTTTCAAGCAAGAGAACACAAAAGCATCTCTGTAACCTGTAACAATTAAAGACATCAGCTGTTTAATTTTATTTGTGTATTTGAAATATTGGTATAATAGTAAAATATAAGAAAAGATGTCTGTAGCCTAATCATTTGGCAATAAGGAAAATTGACTTTTTTCTTAAAAATAAAATAAGCAAAAGGATTAGATGAAAGAATGAACATTGCCAAAAATAAAAATGTTTTGGCCCTTGAGAGCAATTGGATAAAAGGCATCTGGACACGGACAGTGGAAGGGTAGGAGAGGGAAACAAGGGCCAACCTAATATTGTCCCAGGAGCAACCGAAGTGTTCAAGTGAGCTGTGCTGCTCCGGCCCTGTCACAGAAAATCGGATGCCATTAAGCACTCAGAACATGCAAGTGATCTTTGTTCTTCTTCCAGGCTTATTAAGAATTTTTTTTTTTTTTTTTTTTTGAGACAGAGTCTCACTATGTCACCTGTCACTTTGGTAGAGTGCCATGGTGTCACACCTCATAGCAACCTCCAACTCTTGAGCTTAAGTGATTCTCATGCCTTAGACTTGCAAGTAGCTGGGACTACAGGTGCCCACCACAACACCTGGTTACTATTTTGTTGTTGTAGTTATCATTGTTTAGCAGGCCCAGACTGGGTTTGAAACTGCCAGCCTTGGTATATGTGGTCAGTGCCCCAACCACTGAGCTAAGGGCACCAGGCCAAAGAATGCTTTTTTAAAATTTGACTTTCTATGAGCTATCTATATAAAGAGATTCTTAGTGAAGTCACTTGGATGCAGTTATATTTCTTGGTAGTTATTTTTCTGATGGTAACATAATTATGGCATTGTTTTTCTTTTTTTTAATTATTATTCTTCAGGAATATTTCCTACTCCAAGCACGGGAAACTTCAATGATAGACATAGAGGAAGAATTGTAATTTATGTTTCTTAAAAGAATAGTAACATTTCTTTAGCATTTAGACAAAAAGCCGTAAAAATAAATTTACAGCCACCTCAAAGAAGCCACCCCTTGTGTTACCTTTGAGGGATGAGGAGAAAACGTTCTAGCAGTGAAGAGGCACTATACCCAGGCAAGGGTAAGCATTCGATGTAACAGCTATTGATTTTTACTTTGATGTGTATCCTAGAAGTAGATGTGTAGAGAGTAGACACATTAGAGACTAAGAACTCTTCCCATTAGACCTGTGTTCAAGCTCTTATGGACACAGAAAGCCCTTACAGTGGTTCTCAACATTCCTAATGCCGTGACCCTTTAATACCATTCCTCAGGTTGTGGTGACCCCCGACCATAAAATTATTTTCATTGTTACTTCATAACTGTAATTTTGTTACTGTTATGAATCGTAATGTAAATATCTGATATGCAGGATGGTCTTGGGCGACCCCTGTGAAAGGTTCGTTTGACTCCCAGGTTGAGAACTGCTGCCTTAGGTCCCCTGTGATCACAGAGATAGTAGGAAGTGGAGGGTCATGGGGAAAAGTTCAGGAGCTGGGCAGGGCTGGGCCGTTTCTTTATGACATCTCGAGTAGGCCAACCTGCCGTGCACTGAGACACTCCTCCTGCAGCCACAGGTCTGCGAGGCCATGGCTATATTCCTCCGAACTAAAGGCTCTGTGAACAGTTTTCATCAAAGAAAGTACTGAGTTGTCGTAAGTAGTATAAAGTGGAGTGTGACGTTTAGAGAGGAAACTCCATATCTACCGTGCAGGTCCATGGGCAGATGTCGACATTCTCACTGGAATTAGGAAGGAGACCCGAGCCCGTCCTGAGGTGTCAATCCTCCTCCTGAACTTTACTCACCTCTCCCCACTCTCTGGTCTTACATCATTTACCACTGTGCTCAATTTGCTTTATTCGATCAGATAACATATCAGGGGCAATATGTTATTAACAGTGAAAAAAATTAATGATTTTAAATAATGTGGAAGCATTAAGTTTTAGAGACTTGCAAAGCTATTGCTAATGAACTGAGAATTTCCGAGCACCTCGTAGCTTTAGAGCTGGAAAGGCCTGTTGAGAGCCATTCCGTTCAAATGTCTCATTTTGCAGATGAGAAATTGAATCTCTAGTAGCTGAGGCTTGAAAGGGAAGATATAGGAAAAGAAAATGAATTCATTATCGGATATATTAAATTTGAGTTTCTAGTAAGATGTCTGCTGGGAATTGTTACTGAGGCATTAGGAAATGTGATAACGAGACCAGGTTTCCTTCTTGTTCTATGTGGGGTTTATTCAGGAATAACTTTTTTCCTCAGATTTTATGGCTCTGGTAAATATCATAGATTTGTTTCGGTAAGAAGGGTCATATTTCTTTGTTACTTACTGGGAACAAGGAGGCTAAACTAACATCACTCTGACATTTTCCAGCAGGTATTTGCCCCCTAGCATGAAATATATCAATCAGTCTGCAGCAATCTCAGCTCCCCCAGGGCCTCACTGTACTCTGCAAGGGCTCACTCGGTAGAACGTCTGGGCACGGGTCTTTCTGAAGGAGCCGACCATGGGGATCCAGCAGGCTGTGAACTCAGCGATGCTGGGGGGCTCCGACTCCAACACACGAATCTTCACATGTGTCTCAACATTTAGGGTTGGTGTGACAAAGGGAATTACACTGTAGGAGGAGAGTTAAAACGACATTATTTGTCACTTTTTCCATTGCTAAAGAAAAACAGCATCCTAAAATAAAATTCTTTGTTGTAAGTGTCATTATCTTAAAACTCTATGATTAGCAGCTCTAGTTGCCTGTTAGAAATACTAATTTTGTGTGTGTGTGTTTGTTTTGTTAAATACAAAGGCCTGACTTTCATCTAGACCTAACAAAGTCAGTATTTTTGAGAAAGTATTATAGATAAAGCAATTGTAGTTTTCAAAAACCTCTCAGGTGATTCTAAGTATACCCAGGTTGAGAAATGTGGCCCTAATTTCTTCTTAGGATTGTTTATCCACCTCTTCCAAAAACTAACCCATTGCATATGATTCCTTCAGCTCTGGGATCCACATTTCTCAAGTTATAAGAAAGATCTCAGGAATAATACAGGGCTAGCCTATAAGGCTAATAGGATCCCAGTTTCAGAAAACACAGATTTTGGCGCTCTGGGCCCAGCAGTATAGTATGTATGTTTTATACAGGGAATGCCAAATATCATCTGGGGTTTCTCAACAAGCCACATACACAAGTCAGCATGGATTCTAAACCAATATCTCTATCTTTTTCAGGTCTTTCAATGGGTGAACATTACATAAATAAAATAGATAAATAAGACACCCCCCACACACACACCTCTGCCTTATAATACCACTAAATCTCAGAGACAATGTTATATAAGTTGGATGCCTTGAGAATTAGGCAAGTAACATGTATTTCAGATCTAAATGTGTGAAAACCAGCAAGAAGTGGTGAATCCCATAGTGACCAGAGAGAATGTCATATTCATTTTTAAAAAGTATCTCTAGGCCAGTTAAATAAAGCTAATCCCTCGGCAATATTTCTGATCTCCAGCTCTAGAGCAAGAGTCTTACCTGGTTCCTATTCACAACATCACCTACTCTCCTGGAATAGAGTCTGTCTACCATGTTAGGCAGAGAAGTGTCAGAGCCTTTGTTTATTTTTTTTTAATACACCATTCTTGCACTTGTAATTGTGCTTTCTGAATACTCTGAGGATTAATCTGCAGGCACATTATTGAACAGGTATCTTCTGACTGGATGCTACATAAAGACCCATCCAAAGTTCACCATTGCTTTGCTAAGAATTCCATTAGTCTGTGGCCGGAGTTTATTTATCTCCAGTCTCTGTCTCAGTGGGAATCTGAATAAGCTTTGAAGGACATTTTGTTTGGTTTTCAGTTTTTTCTATTTCCACTGCAAGTAAATCACTCACAGATCCAGGATCGATCAGCTACAACAGAAGCTCATGCATGACCAAAATGTGGACACTAATTAGTGTGTATTAACTAGACTTGTACATTTTTTAATCTTTTAAATACAGCATGTGGCTGTGATAGTTGCATATTCATCAGGATGTTCTTTAAAACATTTTTCATGTAGCCTCTCAAAAGAAGACAAAGCAATTGCAGGAGGCTGATTTCCACATATACATTTCTTCTCAAATAGAATATAAGCAGTGTAAAGATAGCAGGGATGGCCTCCCTACTTGTGCGATGCATAGTGCTTATATAATGTTAGACGTGTTACCGGTGCTCAGTCCACATGTTACCTCATATTTAATTCTGCATTTCCTATTACACAGAAGGACTAGAAGGCATGTCTTCTACTAGGCTACTCTCAGGTCAAGGCTGGTGTTCTCTGCATCTTGAGAGAGACTGGAGAGATTAATGAACACCACTGTCGTTGTCCCACATGGCCTACGGGAGACCCTGAAGAGAGGACTTTAGGCCTGCCGTATACAAACCTTTAGTACCAAAATTGTACAGAATATACCAAGATAATTTACATTAAAATTTACATTAAGGACCAAGACTTTTAAATGTTAAGGAAATTTGAATGTCAATGAAGCTGGATACTTGGATATGAGTGTGTTCGCCACAATTTTTAGAAAGGGGAGAGGACCACACTAGAACTTTGGTCCTTTTGCCATCTACTAAACTGAGATAATCAATTACCAGAGAACTTATGTTTGCTACTGTAACAAAGCACAGTTAAGAATTTGGTGAGTAATTGTCCTTGTGGGATTTCTTATATTTTTCACTTCTGATCTTTTCCAAGACCCGCATAAGGGATATCAGTATTTTTTTTTTTTTTTTTTTTTTTTTAAATGAAATGGTTTTATAAAAACATACTAGTTTTAGATTTATAAAAATAAATCTTCGGTTATTTGAAAGTGCAGCCACCAAAAACACATTTTGTCAGTATTTGGTGGGTACCCGCCGAAAAAACCTCCGTTCTTTTTGGCAGATTAAACACCTCGGTTGGTTGTAGAAACCAAATTCCTTGAAAAAAAAAAAAAAAAAAAAAAAAATACTGATAT
>CAUYPK010072745.1:0-17940 GCA_963574355.1 Loris lydekkerianus | reverse complement strand
GGCAACCTGCAGAAGACTGAAATTGGACCCATACCTTTCACCATTAACTAAGATAGACTCTCATTGGATTAAAGATTTAAACTTAAGACATGAAACTATAAAAATACTAGAGGAGAGTGCAGGGAAAACCCTTGAAGAAATTGTGTTAGGCGAGTATTTTATGAGGAAAACCCCCCAGGCAATTGAAGCAGCTTCAAAAATACATTACAAGCTAAAAAGCTTCTGCACAGCCAAGAACACAGTAAGTATAGCAAGCAAACATCCCTCAGAATAGGAGAAGATATTTGCAGGTTATATCTCTGACAAAGGTTTAATAACCAGAATCCACAGAGAACTCAAATGCATCAGCAAGAAAAAAACAAGTGATCCCATCGCAGGCTGGGCAAGGGATTTGAAGAGAAAATTCTCTAAAGAAGACAGGTGCACAGCCTTCAGACATATGCAAAAATGCTCATCATCTTTAATCATCAGAGAAATGAAAATCAAAACTACCTTGAGATATCATTTAATTCCAGTGAGACTAGCCTATATTACAAAATCTCAAGACCAGAGATGTTGGTGTGGATGTGGAGAAAAGGGAACACTTCTGCACTGCTGGTGGGAATGCAAATTAATACATTCCTTTTGGAAAGATATATGGAGAACACTTAGAGATCTAAAAATAGATCTGCCATTTAATCCTGTAATTCCTCTACTGGGCATCTACCCAGAAGACCAAAAATCACATCATAACAAAGATATTTGTACCAGAATGTTTATTGCAGCCCTATTCACAATTGCTAAGTCATGGAAAAAGCCCAAGTGCCCATCAATCTATGAATGGATTAATAAATTGTGGTATATGTACACCATGGAATATTATGCAGCCTTAAAGAAAGAAGGAGACTTTACCTCTTTCATGTTTACATGGATGGAGCTGGAACATATTCTTCTTAGTAAAGTTATCTCAAGAATGGAAGAAAAAGTACCCAATGTACTCAGCCCTACTATGAAACTAATTTAGGGCTTTCACATGAAAGCTATGACCCAGTTACAACCTAAGAATAAGGGGAAGGAGGAAAGGGAGGGGAGGGAGGGAGGAGGTGGGTGGAGGGAGAAGGATTGGTGGGATTACACCTGCGGTGCATCTTACAAGGGTATATGTGAAACTTGGTAGATGTGGAATGTAGATGTCTTCGCACAATAACTGGGAGAATGCCAGGAAGGCTGTGTTGACCAGTGTGATGAAAATGTGTCAAAGGGTATATGAAACTAGTGTATGATGCCCCATGATCATATCAATGTACACAGCTATGATTTAATAAAAAAAAGTAATCAAAGTGTCTAGAAAGTGCCTGCACAGAACAGCTGGTTAATGAATGACCCCGACAGAGCCTTCCCAGGTGTCGGAGTGTTCCGGGGACTCTTGTCCAACACCAGGAAACACTGTTCTCTCAAGGACAGAGACCAGCTGGAAGGAAACTCTAACCACTAAAAGTGGGACCAGATTTGCTCTCTCTGTGCTTTTCCAGAGTGTGGGCTACTAAGGTGTGAGGCTGAGGGTGCCTTCTGTGGGGAGATAGAAAGATGATAAATGTGAACAGCCATAGCATGCCCTGCAGCCTCTCCCCAGAGCCAGGAGCGAGGGGCCCACCTGCCACCTCTTACACCATGTAGTCCTCACCAAAACCTTGTGAAGTTCATCATCTTGCTGCTCCACTTTTCAAAGGAGTAAAGTAAAGATCAAGGGAGCTACAATGACAGTCACAGACACAGCTGGTAGGGTGGCAGTCAGCACTGTGCTTTAGATACTCCCCTGCTGAACAGCTGCTCCAAGAACCATGGGACAGTGCTGAAGTCCAGGCAAGAGTCCTGGGAGGAGGTGAAGGAGAAGATGGTTCCACCCAGGAAGGCTGGAATCCGGGAGCTCGCCAGCATCTCCCTTGTGCCTGGCTGGGGGCCCACGTCAGCATGGAATCATTTCTATACCAAAGAGGGACACACAGTGATCTTGAACCTCCAAAGGGTTGGGGTCTGAAGCTCAATGCAGGAAGCCCCAGCCCTTCAGAGACGTGTGACTGTGGAAGTTGTGGATGTCCACAGGGGAAATAATTCTACAATTTTTTTAGGGAAATGTGATGGGTATGAAGGGCTGCATGAAACCACTGACACCTTCACAGCTTCTTCAGGGGGTTTTGTCAGGCAGAGAAACAGTGCCCTGCACAGACAGCCTGTATGAAGAACATTATCCCAGTGAGTCCCCAAATGGTCCTCACTGTAGGGTTGGGAAAACACAGGCTCTGGGATATCACATGGCTGTCACCAGCACATGGGTCAGAGCTGAGGACCTCTCAGTGATGACTACATGGAATTCCCCCTAAGACACAGCCTGTTCTGATACAGGAGAGGGGCTTGGAGAAGCCTCACTTCCTTCCCTCTGTAGAGACTGTGCACAGGGCAGTCTCTCCTAGGAGAGCCCTTTCTGCTGAGAACAGCACAAGTGTCTGTCTTTTTTACATTAAAGGGTGTCTTGAGAAACAGCCTCAGCAACCCCAAGCCTGGCAAAGTGGCAAGTGCTGGGCGACCCCATGGTGGGAGAAAGTCTATCATGGGGGCATGGGTCTGAGCAGATGTCTCAGGGGACAGAAAACCCAAACAGCTATTAAGCTATTGAAAGGTGACATGTGCCAGTTGCAAAACTGAAAATGGAAGCAATGATGTGATTGTATTTGCCACATAGACCTAGATTGGAAAAAAAAAAAAAAAAAAAATTAACGACCAGGGAGGCTGGCTATAGAGGAGCAGCCATATTCAGAGACTGCTGGTGACATGTCCCTGCCACAGCATGTCTAGAAATTGGTTTGGTCACAGACAATAAAGTTATCCACGTGCAGCCTGTTACCCAGCACCCCCTTCCTGGGAGCCTGCCTTAGTACATGTCATGGGCTGAAATTCACACATTCATGTCTCACCCCCCTGAGCCTCAGAGCATGACTACATTTGGGCCACGTTCCTTAAAGGGGTTACTGAAGGTAAGTGGCCCGAATGTTACATGACTGGAGTCCTCAGAAAAGGAGGTGCTAAGGACACGGAGAGGCATAAGAGAAGACCCTGTGAACATGGAGATAGAAGGCAGCCACAGAAGCCAAGGGGAGAGGCCTCGGAGAGACCTCCCCAGCCCGCAGCTTGATGTGGACTTCCAGCCTCCAGAACTGAGAGACCGTAAATTTCTGTTGACAGAGCCCTTCAGCCTTGGGGCTGAGTTTTGCCAGACCCAACAAACTGTCCCAGCCTATTGGGACACACAGCATGTTCCCTGTAGCACAGCTGACTTGTGAAATAGGCCTATGCCCTGTCAGGCTCCACCAGCATTGAAAGGACTCCCTGAGGGAAAAGGACCAAGACCAGGACCTTGTACCCCGTGGGGGTACAAGTTGTTCTCTTTGTGGACGAGTGCATAGCATAGCTATACCTCCCTTTATTTTTGCACACCCTCCTCTAGTTGTAGTGTTGGCTGTTAAGTCTTGGAGAAGGCTTGGCAGGGCACTGAGCCTGCTACGGGAGACCCCTCGGGCAGGTAGTTAAAGCAGCCAACAGTAGCCATATATAAAACTATCCCTGGCCTCCTGTAAAGTGAAAACAACAGGAAGCATTTTCTCTGATATTCCCACAACTATGTGAGCAGTGATGGTTCATCTTATCAAATAGCCTGGACAAATGGAGGCCAGATTCCTTGGGAGGGGGCGGTGGGTCACTCAAGTGGTAAAGCTGCCTGAGGACAGAGCCTGGGACATCCCTCTATTTGAGTCTTGATCCTGGGTCTCCCCTAGTCTTCTCAGATCTCTGTCTGTGGAGACTCCTCTACCCCCAGGCTCACCCCAGTCCAGCACCTGCCTAGTGCACCTGCCCTTCATCCAAGAAAAGTGAGATGGAGTCATCAAATGGCTCCTCTCTGGTCTCCTACATGGAGCTCTGCAAAGGGAGGGCCCAGAAGCTGGGCTGAGAGGCACATGGCTGCCTTGTGCTCTCCACTAGGAACCCCTGTTAGAGATTCTGCTCCCCAGAAGAGGCACAGAGGATCATCTGTGCAGACCTCCATCCAGGGAAGAAGCCAGATGACAACTTGAAGTCTTGGGAATGACATCTGAGTAGACAAACTTGGTCCTTAACACTCAGCTTTCTGTCCCACCAGCCAAGACCTGGGACAGCCCCAGGTGACAGCCCCACTAGGATTCTAGCACCTGACAACCTGTTCCTATCCAATAGGGATGCCCTTCTCACTTACTCCCTCAAACATGGTGATAGGGAAGAATGTGGAGCTGCCCAGATGGGATCACAAGTAAGGCCATGCCTGGAAGGGCCTCCCTGGGGCTGCCCCGTGTTACCTGTAGGTGCCCCCTGCCAGATCGCCAGATGCATGGGGGTGTAGGTTGAAGGGTGAGCCAACATCGGCAATGTCAGATAAGGCTGCCCCTTTGGGCAAACCTGAAGTGAGAACCATGAGAAGTGGAGACACAGCAGGAGAACATCTTGCTCTCTTGAGCGTCTCTCACCAAGTGAGCTGGACACAGGGCTATATCTAGAATGTAGGTGCCTGGTTACCAGGGTTCTAAGTGCTGTTGGGGTCTGTCACCAAGGAAGTTAGGTCATGTTTTCAAGTTTCCATCACTGGCCTTTCAGACCCTCCCCACATCAACTTCTCACCTGTACTCTATTATACAAACACAGACCCTCGGTCCTTGGCACCCCAGACTGAGGAGACAGGGCTGGGTCACAAGCTCCTTTTCCTCACTGTGTCTGTGACCTCTGACAAGTCCTTGTGTGCTTCAGGGCCATCCCAGCCTCCCCACATACATAGTGGGGATCGAGCTATCCTCTACTTCCTAGGGAATTCATCAGGTGTGTGTGAGATAAACTTAGAATACTCATAGTGTGCTGTCACTGTAGATAATACAAAGATTTAGGGGTGGAAGAATTACAAGAAGGATTGGAGACAGAGCATTTTAATGGCACCAGTCAATGGAGTTACATGAAAAGCCCACTAGCTATTTGAAACAGCTACAAATTTAAAGAGTTAAAGTGTTTTGAACTCTTTGGAAAAGTTGGTGTAACATTTCCGTACTGAGATGTCAAATTTTCAAATGACAAAAAAATTTTAAATTGTAAAGAAATTATTTAGTAAAAATTCAAGGCTAAAAGTAAATATTAAAACCAAACCAACAACACCGTAAAAAATAGAATCCCCCACCCTTAAGAATTAGGTAAATAAATGCAATCAACCTTGCCCCCCTTATATTTTCTCTTAGAAAAGCCCTCACCCCTGAACACAGGGTCTCCTATGCAAAGACATGCAGACTTATTTGCAGATCAGCCTCTGGGATCTTACACTGTCCGCAGTTAGAAGTTTAAAAAGAAAAATGAAGTTAGGTAGTCAGATAACTATCAATACTATGTCCAAACGAATGAGAACATCTTGGCTTTGGTGTGACTACAAAAATCTACCCAGTAATTGCTCAAGAGAGCACTGGCCTGAAGAGAAGAGGGTGGGATTGGGGGGAAGCACACAACCTCCCCCCCCCCAGGCAGAGGTAAAGTAAATAAGGGGGCACATCCACCAAAAACACTGTATATACTTCCAGAGGCAGATGCCTCCAACAACACCACATACAGCTTGATTTGCAGATCAGCCTCTGGGATCTGGACCAAACCTTTTCCAAAGTATCGCTCGCAGGAAATAGTTTGAACTTGGAAATTCACAGGGTACCCTGGGGTCTAGTGAGGGACAAAGACTTTTTGGAATAAGAAGGACCACCTGGGCTGAAAGGCAGCCTCCTCTTACTCCAGGAACTTCAAAGTCTGTCTTCCCCTGGAGTTTGGCTTCTATCAATCACAGATAAGAGGGCTCCCTCTGCCCCTGGTCACCACAGAGTCCTGTCAGAAGGATTCAACTGCTGATTTTTCACCCCTGGGGTGACTAAATGAAAAATTAATTCTACTGGGAATAGTCACATATTTTACTGTGTCGTGTCCTGAGTCTACTCACATCTTCCCCAATTTCCACTAGGTCACGATTAAGGGTTGTGAGGGGACTTGAGTAGAAGGCAGTGGCAGGTGGGGTCAAAACCATGTCTAAGGATGGCCTCCAGTAGCCTCAAAAGTCGCAGAGGAGAGGAGGCAAAAGGGCCCAGAACTTAGTCTTCAAAGAAGCAGTTACTTCACAAAAGCACAAAGGAGACACAACAGACAAGGGAGGAGAAAAGGCAACTTGTTGCTGCTTCCTGGTGGAACCCCCACTGGGTATCAGCACAACCCTTTGTGATAAAAACAAACTTTGGCATACTGTTTGGAGGACAAGGAAGATGATCCTTAAAAAAAAAAAAAAAAAAAAAAAAGTTGAAAAGAAAAAAGAAAGAACGAAATCACCCTCCTACAGTAAAAGACACTAGAAATATATAAATCAATTTCCATCTCACGGCTCTAGATGACAACCATTGGCCACCCGACAAGTGATGTTACACATGCGCTAGTGATGACTCCAGCTGGAGACGTCCCTCCTCAGCCCTCACAGCAAAGACCACCGAGGACAGAGCAAAGGCAAAGCCTCTGTGTACTGTGAGCGTGGTTCAGAGCAGCAAACCTCATGGTAATGGGGATGGGGGGCAGAAAAGAAACACAGATCACCCAGGCAACTTTTGATAACAGTATCAATTTATCCTGTTTTTCAAATAAGACTCCAACACTTAAAAAAAAAAAAAAAAAAAAAAAGGATAAAAAGGGATTTCTAAGTTAAAACAAAAATCTGCCTGTACAAGTCTTTACTCTTGAGTCAGTTAGTTTTGGTCTCTGAGGACTTTGGAGGTGATTGATTTGTCTCTGTGAATTGGGCTCCCCAGCTTGCTTTGGGATATGTATGTCAAGAGACAACAGAAAGAGAATCGCCACCGGAGACCAAGGGAACCAAAAAGATTTCCTCGGATATGTAAGGTCTACTGAAATGCCAACATTTGCTATCAGTGAAATTTCTTTTTTAAACACCGTGAATTGGCAACTAGAGTACAGAAAACCCTACTGTCTGTCACCCAGCGAATCACTTTGGGAATGAGGGGAGGGAACAGGGAATGTAGAGAAGGCTGTTTTATAAGGACCCACTAGGGAGAGTGTGGGTTCAGAGGCAGCTAGAGCAGAGCTTCTCTTGTCTCCAACCTGGGCCACATCTCCTGGAATGCTGCAGGTGGCTCGCTGCTGAACACTGAGGTTCCACAGGGTTGGAAGGGCCAATGTGTGATAATGGCTTCAGCCAGGAGAATGAAATCTGATTATTCAGGAGACTATACAGATCAGTGACTATCGAGCTCCCAATCTCATCTCCCTACCTGGGGGAGATTACCCATCTGATCAGCCTGGGGCACACACCACTTCTATCTATTTGGAAACAGAGGAGGGAGAAATTTCAAATGAAAACTTTTGAAATGACCACTTCTTATTCCAGCTTAAGCTAGAACAAATGGGTTTGAATAAATGGCCTGCATTAAATAGCATTTAAAATACAGTAACTTTAACACATTATCAACATGAGAAGTCCCTTGCCCCTTACCCCATTTACTTCAGTGCACCTTGTGTACCAGGCAATTTTTCCTATTATTCAGCCAATGGAATGGATGACATGAGCCAGATGTTACACAAGGCATTTATCCCTCTGAGAAGGCTGAGAGCCAGGAGAATTGATCTCCGCCTTCCACGTCTCTGCCCCAAGCTTGAGGGGAAACAGTGAATTGGGCTTGACCAAAGTAGCTACAGTGTTCCACTAGTCAGATTCAAAACACTAGGAAAATGCCAGGAAGGCTATGTTGACTATTGGGATGAAAATGTGTCAAATGGTCTATGAAGCTAGTGTATGATGCCCCATAATCATATCAATGTACGTAGCTATGATTTAATAAAAAAAAAAAAAGAAAGAAAGAAAAAAAAAAAGAAAATGCCCTCTAGAATGTAGCTCCTAAGACTTAAAGTTAATTGGAAAGAGCTGCTCCTTCGAACTCAAAGCAGACTTTAAAAAAGAGAGACAAGAATGGAAAAGCAAGTATCCAATGTACTCAATTTTATTATGAAGCCAGTAATTATCTAACAAACACCTACATAGGGGAAAACTTAATTCTATTCAAGTTGGGAGGAGAAGGGAGATTGAGGGGGCAGAGGAGAGGGGATTGGTGTGTTCTCACGCAAGGGACGCAAGGTAGGGGTGTATGGCACACTTTTCAGGAGCAGGACTCTTCCTAACAAATTCAAAAATTATGACCTGGTTGTTTGTACCCTCACAGTGACCTGAAATTAAAAAAAGAAAGAAAATAAAGTGAGAGACAAAGTATAAGATAAAACTCAAGAAATAAAAAGGAAAGTAAATCAAACCCCCAGTATTCTTGTGGGTAAAATGGTCCCATGGTGACTGATGTCTGGAAGAAGTTGAGGCACAAAAGACTGACAAAAGGATGAAGGTGGCTGGACGCAAAAGTTCCTTGAGAACCCATGACAGTGTTCCCCATTTCCAAGGCCAGATAGCTTGTCCCCGCAAATTAAAAAATTTAAAACCATTCCAGAAAAAGGGTCACTAGCAGAAGAACACTGCAGAAAGTGAAGCTGCTGATGCCGGTGGATCACAGTCCACCAGAAGCTGGCCTAGGTAGGTCCTCATTGGCTCTGATGGAGCAACTCTCACAGCTCAGATTTTGCTTGTCCTTTGATTCCAGATAGATGGCTCGACTCCTGGTGCCATCCTTTATCATACTTCGTATAGTTTACCATCTTTTATCATACACAGTAGTTTGCCATCTTCTGTTCAAGCTTCAACGCTCTGTGTGGAAGATGCACCAGGTGTGCTGGGCAGGTGTTCAGGAGATGATGGGGGTGCTGGTCTCTTGGGTGACTTAAGCTTATTTAATGTTCTCAGATTGCCCGTGATCAAACAGTTTAGCTGGAAAGGAGCAGGTTTCCTCCTCTTGTCTGGAATGGGACAACATCATTTGGTCACCTCCAAAACTTTCTGGTCATGATAGGCTTCATTCCAGTCAGTGCCACTGTTACCTTTTCACGTTCAATCATTTTCTTCTAGCTCAGCAATCAGGGTCTGTTTCAGCTCAGCCTTCTTGTCTTCAAATTCTTTCACTGCTGCTTTCTTTTCTTTCTTTCTTTCTTTCTTTTTTTTGTGGGGGAGAATCATTAACAGAAATGAAACAATAAGTATTCGTTTTATTAACATACTAGGCTTAGCCTAGTAATAGCACCATGGTTAGATTCTAACCTGCTTTACCAAGCCATAATTTTACAGTTTATTAAGCAAACAAGCAATCAAATAACTCTCATCTATTCACCTGATAACGATTTTTTTATACACAGTAAGTCCCCTTTGGAACAGCTGAAAAAAATCTTTTAGTAAAAGTTTCAAAAATTAGCTTATGAACTCAAATTTAAATTTCACCAGTTAAATTAGGTCAAATGAAAGGAACTCAGAATAGTTGCTGCCCAATCAGAGCCCATGATTTGTAAGTCATCCATCCCCCCACCCTTAAAAACGCCTCTTTGACCCAGTAATTGAAAACCTATGTGTAACAAAGCTAAAGGATTAATTTCTATTCTTCAACCACTCAATTGCAGATTTTCAGAGAAAAACCCATCTATGGAATACTTACCAGCTTTGTTCCACTACAACCACGTTGCATAAAATTACATCAATTGGATCTGTACACACTCTAAACTGACCAGGACAAAGTTTAGTATAGAAAAGCTGTAAGAAATAGGTTCCTAAGTAAAGAAGTTGCAAAATTCAAAAGGGTATGAAAAAAATCTAAATTTGAGACACCCCCTTTATTGTTCAAAGAAATAGACTTTCTGTAAAAATGTACAATTTTTACCGACAAATACGTTTACAAGTTGTTTTTGTCTTAAAAACTGAGGGTATTTCATAACTGTAACTAATTATTAGGACTTAAACCAAGTATTCTTGGCCATTAGTAGGCTAATAAACTAAGAATCATTCAAACGAAGCTAAGGTACAATAGGTATAAAAGTCCTGAACGCTTGAACCGTCTATTATTCAAGAATTACACTTGGAAAGCCTTCTAGGAAAAGCTTTCCTTCACTCTCTGTTGTACAGCACTGAGGCTCTAGTCACAGTTCTAGCGCTTGTAGCTTAAATCCAGGTCACTGTAGCTTTATACAGGTCACTGGCATCGTTAGTGCTTCTCTTTTAACACTGTAGGAAATTAACAAATTTGTGGGCATATTTAATGAATTCTATGGTTAGTCCAACGACTGGCCACACTCCTGTTCTCAACAAGGAAGTGTCTTTTCCACCTTGCTGTCTTCACTAAATCTAAAAGTCCTCCTCCAGGGCCTGTTTGCTTGTTGCTGAACCAAACTTTGCTTCTTTCAGAAAGTGACTCTTCAATCAAGGAGGACCCCTTTCTCCATGTATTTATTCTTGTAAGTCACATTCCTCTTGCCACTTCCTTTTCTGGGTAGGCTACTCTTGCAAGTTACATACAGCTTAAGTCCAACTTCATAAATACATTTGATTTCACAGATGAATGTGGTTCTGGTGACTGTTGTTGGTTAGGAGTCAATTATTGCACTTACAAGGCTATCTTATTAGATAGGCCAGCTCCTACTCCATCAACACCTGCAAAAGCCCGCAGCACATTTCTGATACCGCCTTATGGGTCCTCTGCATGGAAGAACTCCACAAACCCACCCCAGCCTCTTTGTTTGACTAGCCAGTCCTGTTTTGTCCTTATAAGAACGTCTGTGATATTTTCTGCTAATGGTTCCACGCAGCTTTCTTGGTTTATGCTCTTTGGCCACAAAGGCACTAAAAGAAATTAGAGTCACAATCCTGCCCCCAGTTTGTTATACCATCACTGAAAACATGGACCATCACTTGAGACACAGATTTGACATTCTCTTTGTTTTTGATGTCCGGATTCCGAAGCATGCCTGGAAGGCCGTCTCGTGGTTCCGCTGCACCTGGTCCCTGTTGTGGCACAAGGTCTCCAGCCCCTTCCTGCTGGTGGCTCCTGCCCTGCCCATGGGCTTTGCGTCCTTGGCGCCGGTTGCCTGCTCCTGAAGGTACAGAGAGATGATCTCCAGAGACTGCTGGTATAACTCTGCTGGAGGCAGTGTCAAAGGAAGTGACCTGTCAGTGCTGGGGCCATTACTGGTCTTCCTGAAAGGCGGCACCGCCAGCCACTCCCCGAGAGGCTCCGGCTTGTACCCCATCTGCTCATCTTTGGGTGACATGATAGCATCAGTGGCAGGGGCTTCCATCTCCTCCCACGTGCTTTCTTTTCTTTAATGTAATTTTTTTTTTTTTTTTTGCAGTTTTTTTGGCCAGGGCTGGGTTTGAACCCACCACCTCCGGCATATGGGGCTGGCGCCCTTCCCCTTTGAGCCACAGGCGCCACCTTAATGTAATTCCTTTTCACTTCTTCAGGTTCCAGCTATGGAAAAGTTTGGCATTTCTACCCTCCCTTTGTATTGCTGATCTGGAGTTTTAATTCTTTTCTGATATTCCTGCAATGGGCCATCTTGTAGCTGTTGCTGCTGGGTCTTGAGAGAAGCCTGATACATCTGCTCCTTCATTTCTCTGGGAAGCTCCTCAGCCTTTGCCAGGTCAGTTTCAGTAGCGTTTTTGGTGTCTTCATCTGTATCATGGCCCAGAGAGCTATGCTTGTAATCCTTGGTGCCCTCTAGGTCTGTCCCCCTTGGGGTAATACTCAGCAGCCCCTGATGCACTCCAGCCAATTTGGGAGCCCAGAGCCAACAGCCCCGTTGTATTCCTGTCACCTCTGGCCAACGCTCAGCCAGTCTCTAGCAGACCCAGGTCTTCAGGAGCTAAGGACTCCAGGATCTGCCTATCAGGCCAGAGAGATTCCCCCAACTTGAAGAGCGGGAGCCAGCGACCCTTTCCTGGCTTCTCCGTGAAAGTCTGTGTTCAATTTCTTTGAAGAATGATCATTCCTGCCATCAATGAACAGGGTTCTAATCTTTCCACTTCTTTGCCAACACTTGTGATTTTTCAGTCTTCTTTTGGTTTTGTGTGTTTGTTTCTTTTTCATAATTATAGCGTTCTAATGAATGCAAAGTGGCATTTCACTGGTTTTGACTTACATTTCCTAATGTCCGGTAACGTTGAGCACCTTCTCATGTGCTGTTTGGCCATTTATGTATCTTTGGAGAAATGTCCATTTCCAGCCCTTTGCCCATTTTTAGATTGTGTTGTTGTCTTTTTGTTGGTGTTATAATTGTTTATATGTTCTGGATACTATACCCTAATATGATTTGGAAATTTTTTTCCATTCTGTAATTTATATTTTTACTTTCTTGATCATGTATTTTGATGCACAAAAGTTTCTAATATGGATAAAGTCCAATTTACCAATTTTTGTTTTGTTTCTCATGTTTTGATGTCATATCTAGGGATATATTGTGAAATCTAAGGTCAAATGGGTTTACCTTTATGTTTTCTTCTAAGAGATTTCGAGGTTGAGCTTTTGTATTTAAGTCATTGGTTTGTTTTGAGTTAATTTGTTTTTATGATGTGAGGTAGGGGTCTAACTTCATTTTGGGCATGTATATATTGATCCTCTGTTTTCATATTGCCTGAGTCTGGGTTGCCACAGAGGAGGAAGGGTGAAGGTTGGTGGGGAAGTGTCCTGTCCACGAGGTGGTGGAAGGATCCTGACGGCAAAGGCTCCTGGCCACAGAGAGAGACAGAGCCTCAGGACTGATCCTAGCACCCCCTTCTACCTGGCACAAATGCAGTGCAATTTCTGCCTTCAAAAGTATCCCAGGGCCATGGGTGAGAGCCACGGAGAAGGGCAAGTTTGAAAAGACTAGGAGGAATGAAAGAATGTCACATTTCCTGCATAAAATATGTCTAGTAATAAATTTGTAACCATGATACTACTTTATAAACACAAAATATCACAATTTCCTAAAAGTGATGAGCCTTCTCAATTGAGATTCTATGCTTTCATTCACACTTTCATCCAACTTTTTAAAAACACTTACTGGCTTATTTCTTATGTATCAGGACCTGGGTGTGCTCTTTTGTGTGGCTGAAACAATGAGCCTCAGAAAGTAGAGATCAATAAAATAAAAAACCCAAGGGTTACTGGATTCTATAGGAATGTGCAAGATGTTCTGAGAGAGGGACCTGAAAGTTTTACTCAGACAGGTGCAGAGGACACACAGGATCAGAGGTCAAAGCCCCAGCAGGCAGAAGGGTGAAGGTGGCAGAACTATGAGGACTTGAAGGAGGCCAGAGCCACAGTTACTGTGGTGGGGCTAGAAGTGGGTCTGGAAGCCGATACACGATAGAGTTCCCAGAGCAGAACTGAATCCAATAAGGGGGAGCATAGATAGTGAATCATCTTCATAGCCCTGACCATTTTTACACCAAGTTAATTTAATTTATTTTTTCTAGATTAATATGAGGGCACAAATAATTAGGTTACAATGTTTGTGTTTGTTAGGTAAAGTCCAAGTTGTAGTTAAGCTCTTCACTCAGGTGTGCCAGATACCCTTACATTATCAAGGTGAGGTGAGAGCTTACCAGTCACTCTCTGCCCCTTACCCCCTCCCTTCTCCCTCCGTCTCCCACTTGAGTTTAGTTGTGTTTCTCTCTTATGTGGGTGTGTAGTTGTTCATCTATCAATTTCATATTGGTATTGAGTATGTTGGATACTTGCCTTTATAATCTTGTGATATTTTATTAAGGAGAAAATTCTTCAACTCCATCCATGTAAATACAAAACATGTTAAGTCTCCATCTTATTTTTATGGCTGAAGAGTATTCCATGGTATACATGTGCCACAGTTTATTAATCTATTCATGAGTTCATGGGCACCAGGGTTTCTTCCACATCTTAGCAATTGTGAATTGAGCTGCAATCAACATTGTAATGCAAATGTCCTGTGATAAAATGATTTTTTTTTTACTTCTGGGTAGATACCTGGTAATGGGATTGTGGGATCAAATGGAAGGTCTACTTGTAGTTCTTAGAGGAGTCTCCATTCTTCTTTTCATAGAGGCTGGATTATTTTGCACAATAGTGTAAAAGTGTTCCCTTCTCTCCTCATCCATGCAGCATCTGTAGCTTTGGGACTTTGTGATGTGAGCTATTCTCAAGGTGCTTTTGATTTGCATTACTCTGATGGATCAAGGATAATGAGCATTTTTTCACACATCTCTTGGCCATTCATCTGTCTTCTTGGGAAAAGTTCTGTTCATGTCTCTTGTCCACTGATAAAATGGGATTGTTTGCTCTTTTGTTGTCGATTAGCTTGAGTTCTCTGTAGATTCTAATTATCACATTTGTAGCATGCAAACATGTTCTCCCATTGTGAAGGTTGTCTGTTAGCTTTAGTTGTACCCTTCAGCTGTGCAGAAGCTTTTTAGCTTGATCGGGCCCCAAATATTTATTTTTGGTGTTGCTACAATTGCCAAGGAGATCTTCTTCATAAAATCTTTGCCCAGGCTGATATTGTCGAGAGATTTTCCCATACTTTCTTCTCAAGTTTTTATCATTTTGTGTCTTAAGTTTGAATCTTTTATGCAGCATGAGCCCATTTTTGCAAGTGGTGAGGAATGAGTATCCAGTTTCAGTCTTCTACATGTGGCTGACAAGTTCTTCCAGCACTGTGTATTACATAGAGATTCCTTTTCCCAGCGTAGGCTTTTGTTTTGTTTATTCGAGGGTGGTTTCATGTCTATATTCTGTATTCAGTTTTATAGATCTATGTTTCTATTTGTGTGCCAATACCATGCTGATTCGGTCACTGTCAATTTGTAGTATACCCTCAAGTCTGGTAATGTGATGCCTCCAGTTTGTTTTTATTTCTTAGAATTTTGTTGGCTATTTGGGTTTTCTTTTGCTGGTTCCATATGAAACAAAGTGCTATTTTTCCAAATTCCTAAAAGTATGATATTGGTACTTTACTGAAGAGTGCATGAAATCTATAGATTGCTTTGGGCAGTGTGGACATTTTTTACAATCTTGATTCTTCTTAGCCATGAGCATGGTATGTTCTTCCATTTATTAACATCTTGTGCTATTTCTTTTCTCAGAGTTTTGGAGTTTGTTCTATAGAGATTTTCATGTCCTTTGTTAGGTATATTCCCAGGTATTATATTTTCTTTGAAGCTACTATAAAGGGTATTTTTTAAATTTTATTCTCAGCTTGACTATTATTAGCGTATATGAAGGCTACTGATTTGTGTGCACTGGTTTTATAGTTTTATACTCTGAGATCTTACTGTATTCCTTCATCATTTCTAAGAGCCTTGTGGTTTAGTCCCTGGAGTTTTCTAAGTGTAATATCATATCATCAGTAAAGTGTGAGAGTTTGACCTCCTCTGTCCTCATGCAAATACCCTTGATATCCTTCTCTTGCTTGATTGCTTTGGCTAGAACATCTAGCACCGTGTTGAATGGTAGTGGTGACAGTGGACATCCTTATCTAGTTACAGTTCTAAGTGGAAATGCTTTCAGTTTTACTCTATTCAGTATCATATTGGCTCTGGGTTTATTGGAGAAGGCATCTATTATTTTAAGAAATGTCCCATTGTTTACTTATTTTCTTAAGTGTTCTTGACAGAAAAGGATGTTGAATTTTGTCGGATGCTTTTATTGCATCTATTGAGAGGATCATATAGTCTTTATTTTTACTTCTATTTATGTGGTGAATTACATTTCTGGATTTACATATTGTGAGCCATCTTTACATCCCTGGAATAAAGCCTACCTGATGATGGTGTAAAATTCTTTTAATGTGTAGGTGTATTCTGTTTGCTAGGATGTTATTAAATATTTTTGTGTTGATACTCAATATATGTGGTTTTCTTTTTTTTTGTTGTTAGAGGCTTACCAGGTTTTGGTATCAGGATGCTATTTCCTTCATAAAAAGTGATGGGGAGAGTTCCTTCCTTCTCAATGTTTTGGGATAGTTTCTTCAGTATAGGTAGGAGTTCATCTTTGAAGGTTTGGTAGAATTCTGGTGCAAGACCTTTCCTAGAGGTGTTAGTTTTCCATTTCTAGTTAGTCTGGCCAAGATTTTTATCAATTTTATTAATTTTTTCAAAGAACCAACTTTTGCTTTGCTGCTCTTCTGAATGATTCTTATGTTTTCAATTTTATTTAATTCTGATTTAAGTTTGGTCATTTCTTTTCTTCTGCTACATGTGGGTTGGATTGCTCAATTTCTATTTTTCTTTAATTTTTTGACCTAGGATATGATCAGTTTGGGGGAATAATCCACGAGCTGACGATCTCTTGTGGTTTTTCATATTGTTAAAGTTCTTTTACTGATTTCTCCTCAGGTGTGGTTTTTCTTTTTTCTTTCTTTTTCTTTTTTAGACTCTGGGACTTTTTTAGACACTGTTAGATTAAGATGACCCAAAGTTACAGCAAAGAAAAAGAAAGAAAATGATGAAAAAATATTAAGTAAATTAAAAATGAAAAGAAAAAGTAATTAACTATAATTACTAAAATTCTCTTTGGTGTTCTGGAAAAGAAAAAGGAACAAATAATAATAAAGGAGAATGATATTTAATTGTAATTTAAATAATCCTCTTAGGGGTCCTAGAAAAGATAAAAACAAAAAACAAAGAGAAGGAAAGAAAAAAGATGGCCTTTAAATTACAGGTTGGTGGTTCCTGTTAGCTTTGAGTAGGGAGGAGAGGCTCCTAGATGATGGTCTAGTAGCAGCGGTAAAAACAGGGATCCTTCCTTGATCCTGGCTGAGACCAGTGCTCAGGGAATGGTCTGCTGTGAGATGGGGGGGGTGGGGGTGAGCTCCAGCTCTGCTTTGGAAGCATAAGCCCTGGTGCTGCCCAGTGTACCAGAGACCAGGGCAGGTGCCACAGGCCTGGGGTGGGTGCTGCTGCTGCTGGTTTCTCAAGGGCCACTCACCAAGCTCTGGAGAGGGGGTCCCAGGATTAGGGCCGAGTGGGGACTGAAATCCAAAGATCCAAATGGGGTCTGGATTCTATAAGTAGGTCTGTTGGAGAAGAACAGGGACACTCTGTGTGACCCTGAAGGCCAGCTCTCATATGGCCTTCTAAGCCAGTTGCATGCCAGGCCAAACCCTGGGTCGTCAGAGACTCCAGGAAGCTGGGCTGGGCTGGAGTGACATGGGTGCCATGGTCCCCACGTTACCATGATTCCCACACCTTTCCTGTGTCCCACTGAAGTGAGGCAGTTTGCAGATGCTTCTGGATGCAAGGCATCCTGCTGGGGCCACCTGGCCAACTCCTCTGCTCTGGTCCACCTGTGCTTCCTTAGAAGTGCTTGGGTTCAGGTCACTGGTCCTGGCCCAGAGAAGCGAGGAGTTGGTCTGGTCCCTCCCCTGCCAGCCCTAACCAAACGGTGTGGTGCACCTGGCAGCTGTGGACAGTGCAAGCTACCATCTTTTTCTCTCTGTGTCATCAAGTCCAATGGAACAACTCTGTATGGAATTTAGGTTAGTCTCCAGACCAACCCAGGAGGGAGCCATGAGGGATGGCACTGGCTACCCAGCAACCTAGATCGCATGGTGATCCCCACATGTAGTCTCTGCCTCTGAGCACTGGTCTTCTTTTCACCTATTTTCTTTGTTGACTTCCCCTTTTCCTTCTCTTTCACATCCTTGTTTCCCACAGTTATTTTGTGCCTTCAGAGCATAGTGTCTGAGCAGAGTGACCCCAAGGGTGGGAAGCTCAGGCTTCTCTCCACTATGTTCTTAACATGTTTGGAGCATAATGCAAGTACAAGTTGGATCTGTCAGGTGTAGAACACAAATGTCTTAATGCTGTAATTGGGTAAATGAGGTGAAAGCTATGTTGATTAGTAGGATGTAAGCACTCCAATTTGTACAAATAATCAACACATCGAATCCCATAATGGCATAAATGTATTTATGATCTATGTA
>CAUYPK010072741.1:0-13409 GCA_963574355.1 Loris lydekkerianus | reverse complement strand
GAAAATGTATCCAATGTACTCAGCCCTACTATGAAGCTAAACTATAGCTTTCACATGAAGGCTATAACCCAACTATACCACAAGACTATGAGGAAAGGACCAAGGAAGGGGAAGGGAGGGGGGAGGTTTGGGTGGAGGGAGAGTGATGGGTTCGGCTACATCTATGGTGCATATTTTTATCTATAATAATAATAAAAAAAAAAGATAACTAGGATTACAGTATCATGTATAAACTTTATTTTCCTTTTCCTCTTCCCCTTTTTCCTACATTTTTTCCCTTCTCTCTCTCTTCTTTCCTTACTTTCTTTCTGATTCTTTATTAAGAATAAAATTAATATGAATGCCCTCTTGATATAAAATTATTTTATAAATTATGAGCTGTCGTGAAAGTGCTTAAGAGGAGATAGAATCCGAAATAAGGTTTCTTTCATCTTTTAAGTTTTAGTTATTAATGGCCAAAATAATATAAACATGAAACAAACACAAATACCATCAATACGACTCTAATATAGTTTTAAAAACTACATTTAAAAAAGTGGGTTTAAAGTCGATTCAGAAAAATTGTTTGAAGTCCTTAACTGCAACTTGGACTTTATCTAACTAGTGCAATTATTATAACCCAATCGTTTGAACCCAATTATGAATCTGAAATAGTAACAGAGAATTTGATTTATGAAAAACATGGCTAGCGTTTTATATCTATGTATGTGTTTGCAGATATGTCTTGGGAAAAAGCACAAACTAAACATAGTTTTCCTTTTGAAGCCAGGTTATTTTTACCGTTTGTTTCATTTTCAGCTCTTACGTTGTCGCCATCCTGGGACCTAACGTCGTTCGTCTGGAGGCGATGGCCGTTGCTGTGCTCTGTTCTGCAGGCCCATCTCACAGTCCATTAGGTCATGACTTCTGGCTGACACATAAGAAATGTGTTTAGCTAATGTGTTATTGGGGTAAGGACAGAAAAAGAAATCATTGAAATATTTGTTAAAGATATCTTTAAAAAAAAAAAAGATCATCTGTTAAAGGAACTTCCCTCTTCCCTGTGGCAAGTGAAAATTTTTAGGATTTATGTATTTTCCTCTCGAAGATCTCCAGAAGATTCTATATCACCCTGTCCCCTGCTTGTCCAATACTTCAGAGACTGACCATCAAAATCGTCCTCACACTCAGTTGAATCCTTTACAGCCTGAGTCGATATTTTTTTCAGTTTGGTCCTCTGAAGAGAATCCATTAAACAGCAGTTCCTTAAAGACTGAAAAAGTCTTTATTTGTGAAAATTGACAAAATTACACAAATTTCCTTAGAAGAATTTGGGTCATAAGCACGGGAATGAATGCCATCAAATAGAAGAGTCCCAAGTACTAAAAGGTAAACTAGATTTTAGTAGCACGCAGATGTTTTTTCTTTCACAAAACCAGACAATTGCAGTTTTGAACAGCTTATTATACAGTCGTTACTGCCTCTTCAATAACTCATTTTGATATTTTGTAATTTGCCAAAATGTGCCTCTGTGATCCCACAGGCTCTTAACCACTTTGTAACGAGTGTGTATGAACAGATGGAAAATGTTTTCAATCTCAGAGAAAACCACTAATGGATGTCACCAGCTATTAGAAAAGCTCAGGTGGCCCTATTTTCCAAGCAAAGGTATTGTCATAAAACTCTTCTTTTTTTTTTTTAAATGAAATGTTTGCTCATTTATACCTAGATGGTAATTTAAGACTTCATAAGTCTAAACAGATTAGAACTATAGTTGGAAATTATTCGGTGCTAAATTGCCTGGAAATCCAATCTCAAGAATCTCACCCCGAAGTGGTATTGTTAATCCAGGTCATTTTGTTAGAACAACATGAACTACTATAAAAACAATTACCCCCAAAGAAGTAGATGAAGCAATTTAACTAAAAAGTGAAATGCATGCTTGAGATTTGGTGACGATCCCTTTTCTTAAAGGAAAAGGGAGTATGCCTTCTGTCCTCAATTTGTTTCCCAAGCAAATACATTTTTTTAAAAAGAAAAACACATTGAAAGAATGAGTATGTTAGAGGTTGTTCTCATGTTCAAAAGATATTTACTAATTCTCCAAAACACAAAGACATTAGTCTTTTAACTCTCACTTAAAAACCCGCACTGATTTCTTTTACAGTGTTCTCAGCCTAATATTCTATTCAAGAAACAGGCATACTTCCAGTCTGATTCGTTTATTTTAGGTCATTGCTACCCTTTCCTAATAAACCCAGAAGAACAAACATCATTTCACTACAAGGACATTTGTGCCAGAATGTTTATTGCAGCTCAATTCACAATTGCCAAGCGTGGAAGCAACCCAAGTGCCCATCAACCCAGGAATGGATTAACAAACTGTGGTATAGATATACATGGAGTATACATGGAGTACTATTCAGCCATAATGACAGATGGAGAATTTACATCTTGTATGTTTACCGGGATGGGGCTGAAACACATTCTTCTTAGTAAAGTATCTCAATAATGGGGAAAAAAATCTAAGGTACTCAGTACTAATATGAAACCAATATATAAACAACTACATGCCCACAAGAATGATAAAACACAAATATAGTCTAGCAAGGGGGAGGGGAGGTGGGAGGGTGACTGGCCGGGCCTCAGCTAATGTGCACAGTGTGAGGGTGGTCAGCACACCCCTGGGTAAAGGGCTCAACTACAACTCGAACTTTACCTTGGAAGTGAGAACAATGTAATGTAAACATTTGTACACTCATATTAATTTGAAGTAAAGAATGAAATAAAATAAGAAAACATCATTAAAAAAATAATAAATAAAATAAAGTAAAATAAAATGAAATATCCGGCCCTGGCTCTGGGAGCAGGCTAAGCTTCCTAGCACATGAACTTGCGGTGAGTATAGTTCATTAGTTTTCTTGATTAGAAAACAGTGAGGCCCAAATCAGACTCTGAATTCCTGTGGAGACCAAATTATCTTCACTCTCTGCCCTGGCCAACTCCTACCTCCAAACAGCAATTCCACTTTGTTGGTCTCAAGAGGATCTGAGTGAGAGGAGGGTGGAGTTTTAAATTAAACCTGTCATATACCACATACACAGCTATGATGTAATAAAAAAAAATTAAACCTGTCATTACGAACTGAGAAACAATTATGCTATAGTGACTGTCACTCTGGACTGTGAAGATTCCTTTCTGCAATAATCGCTAGTCCAAAAGAAGAAAATAAAACATTCCACACTTTTCTAAGTAAGGTGCTGGGATGGAATTTTTCTTGGGTACAGTTTGAGAATACATCCACAAAAGTTACATCTTTATTAAAATCTAACCCTAACCCAGGAGGTTTACAGTTAAGAGTTAGGAGAAATCATTTAAGGTTCAGTTATCATCTGCAAAAGAAAAACGGCAATTACATTATTTACTTTGTGACAAAAAAAAAATTACTGAATTGGATCCAAAACTCAATTTATTCAGAAAATTTAAATCCAGGAAGAGTAGCAGTATAATGAATCTTTTTTTCTCTTCTGCCCCCCATGTAACGTTATAATAACAACAAAGTATATTTTCTTTGTTTTTGTTATTGTTGTTAGTATTTCTTCGTTTTGTTTTCAGCTCAAATGCAAATAGATTTTTTCATCAAGTAATATAAAATTGGTAAAATTCCGATTATTTCAGTATGAAAGAATAATATCACCTGTTGCCATTGCGAGCAAATTAGCATCACTAAGCCAAGAAATTTAGCATCACGGACCAATTATTTGTCACTGTCAGACTGCTACAATTCTGTCTTCGTCTAGAATATTGACAGAGCAATTAAAATTATTAAACGGTCTGACAAATATAAGACAACACAGAGCAACTTAGTTCATTTTAAGAAATGATGCTAAAATGCCACAAAGGCAAATGAAAGAAATGCAGTAACAATTTTAAATAAAATTTCAAATAAGATTAAAATAACAATAGTCAATCATTTATGTTTAAAGCATTTTCTTTACATCACTAACATTTATGTATTTTGTTTGAAAGCTGAATTTTTACTATAAAAATAAAATACCTGATCATTTATTGAATTATTTTTTACACGATCAGCTTGTCATAAGTGGACATAGGCTAAAATTTTAATTATAGGTTTGATATTTTTGAAGCCTGTGGGCCAGTTGTTTTCTAGAAGGCCCTCCTCTGGTTGCGTCCAATGTTTTCTCATGATTAGATTCAGTTCATGCATTTTGGGCTGAGGTGCTAATGTGAGTGACATGTGTCCCCCTCAGCCTGTGATATCAGGAGGCACACAATGGTGATACTTTTCCAAAAAAATGTATAACTTATTCTGGCACCTTGATGAATTAGTTTCCCATTTTCTATGAAAATACATTTTTATGAGTTTCTAATACTTATAATCACTGCATGGTATGTTTTACCTGCTTCCTTTTCCAATATTACAGTTTTTTATGTATCTGTGTAACATCATAATTGCCATTTAATAATTATAAGATATTCGGCTAAGTTGATGTGCCATAATTTATTTAATCATTTGTCATCAGACATTCAGATTGCTTTAAACACCTCATTATACTTGTGATTAAGCAAACAGAAACCATCTATGTGGCATACTTTTGATGGAACTAGTAGTTTAAATTGAACAAAAAATTATAGCAAAGCATTATTCTCACATAAGTGTGGTCTCAAGCAGCTGCCCCCCATTCCCACTCGGATGGCCTCCTAATGGAAGTTTTCCAGCCAGGAGGGTCTGGCAGGGAACAGGTGTGGGGATCAACATGCATTTTCTTCTAGTCCTAGAAATTAATTTTAAATGTAGGCTTTAGCGACTGTAACCCTCTCATCATGTTAGTGGTGGGCCACAGAATGCTTTTGTATATAAATCGGCTTGCAGGAAAATGTAATTTAAAGAGCTTAAATATGCTTAAAATTGTTTTTAAAAAAGAACTGAGTATGGAAAGCTTAGGTGTATATTAGAAGTTTTACTGATCCTTTCTCCATCTTTTGCACTAAAAAAGGAAATGCCTATGAGAACTTCCTGCACAACCGGGGAGAAAACGACATCTTCCATGAGGCATCCATTGTGGATGTCACCTACTGTCAGGAAATAATGTTTGATGTACTCTAGACTTAGAATCCTCAATACGACAGGAGACCCCTCTCACACCTCCAGTGGGCCATTCAGAATATCCCAGAATCAGAACAACCAAGCATTCTAATGCATGCTGATTCCCACGGAGGAAAGAAGAAGAAAAGAGGAGAGGAGCAGGGCATCTTTCCCCTCTGCATAGGCCAGGTGGCCCCAGGTTCCAGCACCTACTCACGGCTGTGTTTCTACAACCCACGCAGCCACCAGCCTAATGAAGGGCCTATCAGAGGATCAACTGCTGAGTGGAAAGGAACGAGCAAGGCCCGCCCTGCTTACATCAGGGCTTAATTTGACTCTGCTGTGTCCAGTCAACTCCTAATTATCTGCTCTGATAGGCCTCGGAGGGAAGGGTGGTGGGCAGACGACCATGAGGCAGGTAACACTGCAGAGTGAGGGTGCCGAGTATTTCCTGTGTTAGGCTTCTGCATACATCATGTGATTAGGAAGGGAGTATGTTTATCTTTCTAATTATGTTTTGCTGTTTTTTAAAAATCCCCATGCCAATGAAAAAGCTATTTCATATTATACAGATAGCAAGGGAAACAGCCTGGGTTTTTTAATTTTCCAGATAAAATTCATGAAATTGGTAAACAATCAACTGGAAATGATTGTCTGAAAAGAGGGAGGCCTCAGGTGTCCCCACTGATACAGGGTTCCCCCATTCAAGGCTGGACAGGGGACCCTAGTTTTCCTAGGCCCGGGCAATTTCATGAAGGGAACGCCCTGACCTTTTGCCCTGAGCTAGAGGGGCTGCATTCATTCCTTTGTCAATAACACTCTTTAAAGTTGAAAACATGTTTCTATTTGCCAATTCCTGGCCAAGAGTAATTCTCAAGACTTAATACCCCTAGATAAACAGCCCACATAGAAACTCCCACTTGGTCTTTCCCCTGCCAGAAGCTCTGGTGCTTTGTAGTCCTTCTGTATTCCTTTCTAATAAAATCCTATCTTACCATTGATTTGTGGTCCATGGGTTCATTCCTAGACTCCCCAAGACCAAGGCCTGACCGAAGAGAGAAATTCTGATAACACCACCATCTCTGCCCAGGCCTCCAGGAGCCCCTGCCCCAGCCAGCCTCCTCTTCCCCCTGGAGCCAGAGGGCACTGCAGTGGCTGTGGGGGTGCTTAGCTTCCACCAGCTCCCTGGGCCACTCACACTTGGGGCGCTGCGGCAGGTCAGTGTGTTCCGTCCACTTCACTGCAAATCCTTTGAAGATTCGACAGTCCTGTGAGTGTTTTAACCTACCGGAAGGAAAAGTCCAGACAGTGGACAGCAGGCGGCAGGTGTTGGCTCTGGTGATCCACACACAGGTAGGTGCGGGAAGTCGCCAACAGGCAGGAGAACGGACGCTTCCCGTGGGTGAATGGTGCTTACACTGCCTGGGTGGAGGCTCTGCAGGCTTCGTCCTGACTCCCCCCGGAGCTGGAGGCCAGCTGCTGTTATGGGTTCTCTGTCACAGTGCCATTAATCTACACCGGGCCACTGCCCGCCCAGCTCTCCCGCATCCCCTGGGAGCTCCCCATTTCCACTGTCATTTCCCCAAACAAGACTCCATCTGCACCCCCACTTACAACACCTCCTCTCAGCCAAAGTGACTCTTACCGAAAAGCCACTGCCCCCTCTTCCTTTACAGATTTGGAATAACCAACCTTCCTTCCTTCCTCCCTCCCTCCCTTCCTTGCTTTCTTCTTTCCTTCCTTCTGGCCACCAACTCTCAAGAATCTCATCTGCCTGCAATAAAGTATGCCCTTTGCAAGGGAAATTGTTTGACTTCTCAAAAGTATTAATTTGGGCACTCTGGGAGGCCAAGGCAGGAGGATCCCTTGAGCTCAGGTGCTCCAGACCAGCCTGAGCAAGAGCAAGACCCTGTCTCTAGTAAAAATAGAAAAACCAGTGGGGCATGGTGGCGGGTGCCTGTAGTCCCAGCTATTCAGGAAGCTGAGGCAGGAGGATTCCTTGAACCCAGCAGTTTGAGGTTACTGTGAGCTCTGATGCCACCACACTCTACCCAGGGTGACAGAGTGAGACTCTGTCTCAAAAAAAGAAAAAAAGCATTGATTTTGGAAAGGGGTAAAATTTAGATGCCTATTTTGGAAGGAAAAAAAAAAAAAAAACACCAACTTTTATTTTTTCTCTTTGTCCTGGTCTAGCAACCAAAACTCTCCTCTGGCAGTCTCTGCCCTTCCAGGAAATAGGAGGCCACTTACAAGAGAGTTTAGAAAGGAAAGACTTGGATATAGCAAACATTTCACCTGTCATTTCATCAGAGGGATTGTTCCAAAACAATCTCTCACGAGAGTCTTCCACTTAGCAGCCTCGGTGGCATTGAGACACCTGCCCCCACATGCTGTGATTTCCTGCTGAGCTTGTCAGTTTGGTTGGTGAGTTTGGTTTGTGTTGCTGTCCCTACAAGGCCACACTCAGCAAACCACTTTCCATTCTCCAAAAGCAACCTGTATGGACTATACTTTTAGTGTTGTTAGAAAAAGAATATGGATTTGAAAGCCCAACTCTGGATCCCAGGCCCACATCCACTAGGACGATAGCTTGGTCGCTTTTCAAAGCTAAAACTTTATTTTCCACTGAAAATGCTAAACTGAATATTACTGCGTACCCTACCCTTTGGGTCTATTTCTTTATGGATTCAAAGAAGGAACATTATCTCTTAAATGTTCAGGATGATGACTCATGGCCCAAAAGCTTTTGTGTCTGCGTGGTGCCTGCACCTGTGTTCTGATTAAGGTGGGCGAGAAAGAGTATTAGTTTCTCTCCACGACGCTTCCCAAGGCCAAAGGGAAGGTGATTTTTAATGACAGACTAATTCATATTTTCAGAATACATGAAGTACACTAGTGATAAATGTAATGCTTTTAAATATTATCTTTACACTGTAAGATTGGGAGAATAAAAATGTCCTAGGTTAGTCAGTAAGGCTTATGTAATAGATGTTTCTCGAAATAATTGTCCCTTTAAATAGATGAGTAAGTCTAATATCTTATGTTTCAGATTCTATTTCCACCATGATCCAAAGGAATATTGGTAATAGGTATTATTGCATATTTTGTAGAAAAGGAATAAAAAATGTCTTCTAAACACATTTTAGAAAATCATTCCACACCACCAAAATTACAGGTTCCTGGAGATTCAATGAAGTGGATGTTATGTCACCGAACACTGTCCTAATAAGGGCCAGTTTTCTGTGTGAGACTGTTTCCACATCTTCTGAAGCTCCCTGCTTTGACCTTTTTTTTTTTTTTTTTTTTATTCAGAGCATTCACATAAGCCCAATCAAGACCCATGGGTTACAGTTTTAATTATTAGATTTCAGGCCATGTAAGCGCCAGGGTTAGGGACATGGGGATTTTTTAGTGGCAATTCCCTGTTAGCCACAGTCTCCCCCATCACTTCAACAATCTTCAACTGTGTAATCAGCTAGACTTTAATTCAGTTCGGGATTAATCTCAGAGTCTGAGGCTGAGCAGCATTTCTCTAGTGTACGACCACGGGGGATTAGCCCGGGCTGGATTCTGCACGCAGAGATCAGGAGTCACCCGGGGAACCAAGGTTTGCCAAAAGAGAGGTGGGATCATGTGCTTGTGTCTGCTTTACTCCCTTTCCATCTATAAAATGCTGAAAGACTAGTTTATTTTGGAAAATGAATCTGTCCTTTAGCACACATTACATTTTGCACATACGTGTTACAGAAGGCAGAAGGAGAGAAATAAAATATGGCTCATATTTCTTCCCTTGGGCACATTCCAACATCTACCCCACCAAACAATAGGCCATTCAGTCTCTACTTTGTTTTGCTCCTTTTAGAAGCAGTGAAATTGGTTTAGGTGGGATTCACAGACGTCCTCAGGTGGCCTTGTGCTAAGGCACTTTTCAGAACCACTGTTTTACATTAGCTGTGCCTATGGTTCTGTTTATTTTTATTTGTTTATTTTTTGAGACAGAATCTCACTCTCTCTCCTTGAGTACAGTGCTGTGGCATAATCATAGCTCATAGAATAGCTCAAATCCTGTGTTCAGGCTATCCTCTTGGCTCAGTCTCCTGAGAAGCTAGGACTAGTGCCTGCCACCACACCCAGCTAGCTTTTCTATTTTTAGTAGAGATGGGGTCTCACTCTTGCTCATGTTAGTCTCGAGCTCCTGAGCTCAAGGAATCCTCCTGCCTCGACCTACCAGAGCCATCATGAGCCAATGCACCCAGCCCCTGTGGTTCTATTTAATCAAGCAAGGAGCCTCCTCAAATATTAAAACTGAGAGAACATCAATGTAGCCTCCTTATCTTTGTTCAAAGCCCACAGGCTACATACAGGTACGGAGTGGCTTCAACAATAGAAATTTATTTTCTCATAGTTATGGATGCTGGAAGTTCAAGATCAGGGTGCTGGTAGGTAGGGCTACTTTCTAGTGAGGTGTTTCATCCTGGTTTGCAGATGGCCCCCTGCCCACTGTGTCCTCACATAGCCTTGCCTCTGTGCATATACGCTCCTGGTATCTCTTCCTCTTCTAATAAGGACACATGTTCTCTTGGATTAGGGCCCCACCCTTATGACCTTATTAAACCCTAATGACCTCCATTAAGACCCTATGTCCAAATACACTCATGTTGGGGATTAGGGCTTCAACATACGAATTTGGGGCACTTTGTGAGGTGGGGGACACAATTCAGCATACATGCAGTGCCAGGCTCATACTAACTTCACAATAAGTACTACCTTTAATTATAGGATATATTTTCACTGTTCATTCAGATATGAGTAAAAACTTTTATCGATTTTTCTGGTTACAATACTCATTTCTAGTACAGGCAAATCTACACAAACCCCAGTGATGCACTCATTTGTAATGCCATTGAGCATAGATTTGTTGCTAGTAGGATGCCTTGACTGCAGACTTAGGTGCCTTGCCCATTAATTCATGTAACACACTTTAAAAAGTGTATATGTCTGCATATACACCAATACGCGTGTCTCAAAGAACAGTGAAAATATATTCCATAATAAAAGGTAGTATTTACTGTGAAGTTGTTACCAACACTGTTAACCTGTACAGCCATTTCACATAAGGTGCTGCTAGTCAGGTCCTGGCAAGACCGAAAGAAACTATGTACTGACATCTAAAGATTGTTTATCCACTTCCTTTCATAGATAAGTTAAAAACTAGACTTCATGATACCTGTCAAAAACCCTAGCCACTCTGTACATACAATATAATATTAACTAAATATAAATTTATTCTAGGCTTGGCACCTATAGCTCAGCAGTGAGCCCTGGTGCTGGCCACATACACTGGGGCTGGCAGGTTCTCACATACACCAGGGCTAGCAGGTTCAAACCCAGCCCAGGCCAGCTAAACAACAATGGCAACTACAACAAAAAAATAGCTTGGTGCTGTGGCACCTATAGTCCCAGTTTCTCAGGAAGCTGAGGCAAGAGAATCTCTTAAGCCCAAGAATTAAAGGTTGCTGTTATCTGTGACACCATGGCATTCTATCCAGGGCCACAGCTTGAGACTCTGTCTCAAAAAATAAATAAATAAATAAAAATAAGTTTATTTTAAAATAAAGTACTTTAAAAATATAACCACTTTAAAATAAAAAGATATCTAAAAATTAAAATAGAAAGATATTATATAACTTTGTAACCTGTGAGAGAGAATCTGTTTAACATACTATAATAACATTGCTGATGTTTACTTTTACTGTAAAAAATTTAAAGTAGCAAAAAAAAAAAAAGGACCTAACAGTTCTTGTATTATCTTGTATTTTTTTTTTATTAGTTTTGCATATATATGTGTTAATTAGGTTTCCTTTTTTTTTTTTTTGCCTTCACAAAATTAAAAAGACTTAAAGTTTAATAACAATAACAATGTTTAAGATCAGGACTAGAAACAAAATCCTCGTAAAGAATGAACGAACATAAATACATTCAGAAAAGGAATCAGACAATTGCTACATTGAAATCTTAAACAATAATAATAATAATACAAAGAAAGTAACATTCACATTGTCAAAGAAGAGTATGTCTATTATAGAATGCTTTGACTCTGAGGTTTAGTATGGAGTCATCAGGTAACTTATTATTTTTTTTAAGTATCAAAAAGTAGACAACTAATATTTATAAGCAAAAGTAAAAGATAATTTCAAAAAACAGATCATGCTAAATCTTATAGACAATAGAAAAAGAAGAAATACATCAAAATCATTCTATTTGATCTGGGTACACCTGATATTAAAGTTGGAGAAAACATATTATTATAAAGGAGAACTTACAAACACATGTTACTTATAGATGAGGATATAATATCCTAAACAGCATATTAACATGTTGAGTTAAAAATTAATGTTTAAGTAATATACTTTGGTCAAAATTAAAACTACTTTATGTGAAGATTAGTCACTATTTTCTTTTCTTTTCTCGTTCTTTTTTTTTCTTCTTTTCCTTTCCATCAGCCCTTCCCTCCTTCTCTGTCTGCTCTCCCCTTCCCCCATACCCCACCATGTCATTAATTGTCATTAATTGTCTTCAAATCAAAATTGAGTACATAGGATTCATACTTCTCCATTCCTTTAATGCTTCACTAATAATGATGCGTTCCACCTCCATCCAGGTTAGTACAAATGCTGCAAAATCTCCATTTTTTATGGCTGAATAACATTCCATGGTATACATATACCACAGCTTACCAATCCATTCCTGGGTTGAAGGACATTTAGGTTGTTTCCACAATTTGGCAATTGTAAATTGGGCTGCGATAAACAGCTTAGTACAAGTGTCTTTATAATAAAAGGTTGTTTTTTTTTCTTCTGGATAGATGCCCAGTAATGGCATTGCAGGATCAAACGGGAGGTCTAGGTTGAGTTCTTTGAGGTTTCTCCATACTTCCTTCCAAAAAGGTTGTATTAGTTTGCAGTCCCACCAGCAGTGTAAAAGTGTTCCTTTCTCTCCACAACCATGCCACCCTCTGCAGTTTTGAGATTTTGTGATATAGGCCATTCTCACTGAGGTTAGGTGATATCTCAGGGTGGTTTTAATCTGCATTTCTCTAATAATTAGGGATGATGAGCATTTTTTCATATAATTGCTGGCCGTCCGTCTGTCATTTTTGGAGAAGATTCTATTCATCACTCTTCCCCATTGATGTATGGGATTGTTGGGTTTTTTCTTGTGAATTAATTGAAGTTCTGTATAGATCCTGGTTATTAAGTGTTTGTCTGATTCAAAATATGCAAATATCCTTTTCCATGGGTAGGTTGTCTATTTGCTTTGGCTGTTGTCTCCTTGGCTGTACAGAAACTTTTCAATTTAATTAAATTCCATTTGTTTATTATTACAGTTGTTGCTGTTGCCATGGCAGTCTTCCTCATAAAGTCTTTCCCCAGGCTGATATCTTCCAGTGTTTTTCCTATTTTTTTCTTTGAGGATTTTTATTGTTTCATGGCTTAAATTTAAGTCCTTATCCATCTTGAGTCAATTTTTTGTGAATGGAGAAAGGTGTGAGTCTAGTTTTAGTCTTTTACATGTGGATATCCAATTCTCCCAGCATCATTTATTGAATAGGGAATCTTTCCCCCAGTGGACGCTCTTCTTTGGTTTACCAAAGATTAGGTGGCTGTAAGTTTCCTGGTTTTCTACTTGATTCCAAATGTCTATGTCTCTATTTTTGTGCCAGTACCATGCTGTCTTGACCACTATGGCCTTGTAATACTGCCTAAAATCTGGTATGGTGATATCCCCAGCTTTGTTTTTATTACTAAGAACTGCCTTAGCTATATGGTTTTTTTCTGGTTCCATACAAAACACAGAATTACTTTTTGCAAGTCTTGAAAATAAGATGTTGGTGTTTTAATAGGGATAGCACTGAATCGGTAAATTGCTCTGGGAAGTGTAGACATTTTAATAATGTTGATTCTTTCCAGCCATGAGCATGGTATGTTCTTCCATTTATTAAGGTCCTCTGCTATTTCCTTTGTTAAGGTTACATAATTTTCTTTATAGAGGTCCTTCATCTCTTTTGTTAGGTATATTCCTAAGTATTTCATTTTCTTCGGGGCTATGGGAAAGGGAGTTGTGTCTTTAATTAACGTCTCATCTTGGCTGTTGTTGGCATATACAAAAGCAACTGACTTGTGGACATTGATTTTATATCCTGAAACATTATTGTATTTTTTAATAACTTCCAAGAGTCTTGTGGTTGAGTCTTTAGGGTTCTCTAAGTATAAGATCATATCATCAGCAAAGAGGGAAAGTTTTACCTCCTCTGCTCTGATTT
>CAUYPK010072737.1:0-21327 GCA_963574355.1 Loris lydekkerianus | reverse complement strand
AACTTTCCAAGCAAGAAGACAATGGTCATCTACCTTTAATCTACTTAAACAGAACAATTTCCAGCCCAGAATTCTGTACCCTGCTAAGCTAAGCTTTAAAATTGACAGAGAAATCAAATCATTTATGGATATACAAACATTGAGGAAATTCGCCACAAGACCAGCGCTACAGGAAATACTTCAACCTGTTCTACATACTGACCATCACAATGGATCAGCGGCGAAGTAAGAACTCAGAAATTAAAGGACAGAACCTAACCTCCACACTGATGCAAAAGATAAAACTAAGCAATGGACTCTCACAAAATAAGATGAATAGAATACTACAACACTTATCAATTATTTCAATAAATGTTAATGATTTGAATTCCCCACTGAAGAGACACAGATTGGCTGACTGGATTAAAAAACACAAGCCATCCATTTGCTGTCTGCAAGAAACACATCTGGCTTCAAAAGACAAATTGAAACTCCAAGTCAAGGGTTGGAAGACAATTTTTCAGGTAAATGGAATTCAGAAGAAAAGAGGAGTTGCGATCTTAAATATTTATGCACCCAATTTAAATGCTCTCAGATTCTTGAAACAGACTTTACTCAGTCTGAGCAATATGCTATCTGATAATACCATAGTAACAGGGGACTTTAACACTCCTCTTACAGAGCTGGACAGATCCTGTAAACAGAAATTAAACAAAGATATAAGAGATTTAAATGAGACCCTAGAACAACTCTGCTTGATAGACGCATATAGAACACTCCATCCCAAAGATAAAGAATATACATTCTTCTCATCACCCCATGGAACATTCTCCAAAATTGATCATATCCTGGGACACAAAACAAACACCAACAGAATAAAAAGAATTGAAATTTTACCTTGTATCTTCTCAGACCATAAGGCACTAAAGGCGGAACACAACTCTAACAAAAAACGTTCGACCCCACACAAAGGCATGGAAATTAACCTTCTGTTGAATAACAAATGGGTGCAGGAAGAAATAAAACAGGAAATCATTAACTTCCTTGAGCATAACAACAATGAAGACACAACCTGCCAAAACCTGTGGGATACTGTAAAAACAGTTTTGAGAGGAAAATTTATTGCTTTAGATGCCTACATTAGAAAAACAGAAATAGAGCGCATCAACAAACTCACAAGCCATCTTATGGAATTGGAAAAAGAAGAACAATCTAAGCCAAAACTCAGTAGAAGAAAAGAAATATCCAAAATCAAATCAAAGATCAATGAAATTGAAAACAAAAGAATCATTCAGAAAATTAATAAAACAAGGAGTTGGTTTCTTGAAAAATAAATAAAATAGATAAACCATTGGCTAATGAGAAATAGAAAAGTAAAATCTCTAGTAACCTCAATCAGAAATGATAAAGGGGAAGTAACACCTGATCCCACAGAGATACAAGAAATCATCTCTTTATACTACCAGAAACTCTATGCCCAGAAATCTGACAATGTGAAGGAAATGGATCAATATTTGGAATCACACCCTCTCCCTAGACTTACCCAGGAAGAGAGCTCCTGAACAGACCAATTTCAAGCACTGAGATTAAAGAAACAATAAAAAGCTTCCAACCAAAAAATGCCCTGATCCAGATGGCTTCACACCAGAATTCTATCAAACCTTCAAGGAAGGGTTTATACCTGTACTGCAGAAATTATTCCAAAAAATTGAGAAAGAAGGAATCTTCCCCAACACATGCTATGAAGCAAATATCACCCTGATATCAAAACCAGGAAAAGACCCAACCAAAAGGAGAATTTCAGACCAATCTCACTCATGAATACAGATGCAAAAATTCCCAGCAAAATTCTAGCCAATAGATTACAGCTTATCATCAAAAAGGTCTTACATCATGATCAAGTAGGTTTCATCCCAGGGATGCAAGGCTGGTTTAACATACCCAAGTCCATAAATGTTATCCACCATATTAACAGAGGCAATATATGATCCTCTCAATAGATGCAGAAAAAGCATTTGATAAAATCCAGCATCCTTTTCTAATTAGAACACTTCAGAGTATAGGCATAGGTGGCACATTTCTAAAACTGATTGAAGCTATCTACGATAAACCCACAGCTAATATTTTACTGAATGGAGTAAAACTGAAAGCTTTTCCTCTTAGAACTGGAACCAGACAAGGTTGTCCTCTGTCACCTTTTATTATTCAACATAGTTCTGGAAGTTGCCAATACAATTAGGCAAGACAAGGAAATAAAGGGAATCCAAATGGGAGCTGGGGAGGTCAAACTCTCCCTCTTTGCTGACGACATGATCTTATACTTAAAAGAGAATCCCAAAGATTCAACCACAAGACTCCTAGAAGTCATCAAAAAATACAGTACTGTTTCAGGATATAAAATCAATGTCTACAAGTCAGTAGCCTTTGTATATGCCAATAACAGTCAAGATGAGAAGCTAATTAAGGACACAACTCCCTTCACCATAGTTTCAAAGAAAATGAAATACCTAGGAATATACTTAATGAAGGTGAAGAATCTCTATAAAGAAAATTATGAAATCCTCAGAAAGGAAATAGCAGAGGATATTAACAAATGGAAGAACATACAATGCTCATGGATGGGAAGAATCAACATTGTTGAAATGTCTATACTTCCCAAAGCAATCTACCAATTCAATGCCATTCCTATTAAAATACCAACATCATACCTTCAAGATTTGGAAAAAATGATTCTGCATTTTGTATGGAACCAGAAAAACCCCATATAGCTAAGGCAGTTCTTAGTAATAAAAATAAAATCTGGGGGCATCAGCATACCAGATTTTAGTCTGTACTACAAAGCCATAGTGGTCAAGACAGCATGGTACTGGCACAAAAATAGAGACATAGACACTTGGAATCGAATAGAAAACCAAGAAATGAAACTAACATCTTTCAACCACCCACCCAATCTTCGATAAACCAAACAAGAACATACCTTTGGGGAAAGACTCCCTATTCAATAAATGGTGTTGGGAGAACTGGATATGCACTTGTAAGACTGAAACTGGACCCACACCTTTCCCCACTCACAAAAATTGATTCAAGATGGATAAAGTACTTAAATTTAAGGCATGAAACAATAAAGATCTTCAAAGAAAGCATAGGAAAAACACTGGAAGATACTGGCTTGGGGAAAGACTTTATGAAGAAGACTGCCATGGCAATTGCAACAACAAAAATAAACAAATGGGACTTATTTAAACTGAAAAGCTTCTGTACAGCTAAGGAGACAACAACCAAAGCAAATAGACAACCTACACAATGGGAAAGGATATTTGCATATTTTGAATCAGACAAAAGCTTGATATAGATAACTAGGATTTATAGAGAACTCAAATTAATCCACACAAAAAAGCCAACAATCCCATATATCAATGGGCAAGAGACATGAATAGAACCTTCTCTAAAGATGACAGACAAATGTGCTAACATATGAAAAAATGTTCATCATCCCTATTTATTAGAGAAATGCAAATCAAAACAACCCTGAGATACCATCTAACCCCAGTGAGAATGGCCCACATCACAAAATCTCAAAACGGCAAATGCTGGTGTGGATGTGGAGAGAAGGGAACACTTTTACACTGCTGGTGGGTCTGCAAACTAGTACAACCTTTCTGGAAGGAAGTATGGAGAAACCTCAAAGCACTCAAGCTAGGCCTCCCATTTGATCCTGCAATCCCATTACTGGGCATCTACCCAGAAGGAAAAAAATCCTTTTATCATAAGGTCACTTGTACTGAACTGTTTATTGCAGCTCAATTTACAATCGCCAGAATGTGGAAACAGCCTAAATGCCCACCAATGCAGGAATGGATTGACAACAAGCTGGGATATATGTATACTATTCAGCTATTAAAAAAAATGAAGACTTTACATCTTTCATATTAACCTGGATAGAGGTGAAAGACATTATTCTTAGTAAAGCATCACAAGAATGAAGAAGCATGGTGGCGCCTGTGGCTCAAGGGAGTAGGGCGCCAGCCCCATATGCCAGAGGTGGCGGGTTCAAACCCAGCCCCTGCCAAAAACTGCAAAAAAAAAAAAAAAAAAAGAATGAAGAAGCATCAATCCTATGTACTCAATTTTGATATGAGGACAATTAACAACAATTAAAGCAGAAAGATGGAAGGAGGGAGGGGGTAGGGCCTTGGTGTCTGCCACACCTTCTGGGGGCAAGACTTGATTGCAAGAGGCGCTTTACCTAACAAATACAATCAGTGTAACCTGGCTTATTGTACCCTCAATAAATCCCCAACAATAAAAAAGAAAAAAAAGAATATCAATAATCTTTAGATATTCCCATTCTTCTACAGTAGTTGTCTGTATTTTTATTAATACTAAAGATAAAGTTAACAAAAATTGAATTAAATGTTTAGATCCCTAAAAGATATAATATGTACGTTAAATGGAGAAGACACCAATGTATTTTTGTCAACTTTCAAATACTTACTGTCCTGTTACGAAGAGACTGAAGACCTAATTTATCTGTCATTTCACTGATGGCCATGGCATTTGGCAAATCCTGTTTGTTTGCAAAAAGCAGGAGCACTGCATCTTTCAACTCATCTTCCTGGAGCTGGAAATAGAAGCGAAGACATTAATGACTACCCAACTGAAATCCAATTATTGCAATCAACTAAAACAGTCCCTTTTCAACATGTAATAATTAAATACATTATTAAACATCAACCAAATTTCTCCACATAAAGTTCAAGCACTCTTACAACTTAATCAGATCTGTCAGTTTTTAAATCCAGAGCAAATAATCATATGCCTTCAAGTAAAACAAAACTCTTTTAAGCCAACCATTCTACCCACTCCATTAAGGTAAATTGCAGCTTTCAGCCTTCACAATTATCCATTGTCAGGATAGACAAGGGCAAGTAACACATATAAGAATAAAGTGTTTATGGTAGGATCTTATGATGCTTAGTAGCATTAAGTATTCAGATGATTTTTTTTTGTAATTGTTGGGGATTCATTGAGGATACAAGAATCAGATGATTTTTTTTGGACTTTTACCCTTTCCAACCAGATGGATCAGACAAGAGTTGGAACACCACCACAATTATGTGGGCATTAGCAGTATCTTAAAAAATACAAAAAGTACTAAAAATAGAACCTGGTAGGAGTAAGTACTGATACATGATACAACACAGATGAACCTTGAACATTTATGCTAAGTGAAAGAAGCTACTCACAAAGATCACATATTGTATGATTCCATTTATATGAATGTCCAGAATAGGTGATTGTATAGAAAAAGCAAGCAGATTAGTGGTTATCAAGGGATGGGGGTAATGGAGGGAAAGAATGGGGACTGACTGCTAACAGTTCTAGGATTTCTTTTTGGAGTGATGAAAATTTTCTAATTGTGATTGTGCTGACTGACTGTTCTGCAACCATATATATTAAAATTCATGTTATGAGAATTATATCTGAACACAGCTGTTTTTTTTTTTTTTTTAAGTATGAATGTTTGGGTGGTGCCTATGGCTCAAAGGGGTAGGGCGCTGGCCCCATATGCCGGAGGTGGTGGGTTCAAACCTAGCCCCAGCCAAAAAAAGTGTGGATGTTGGTAACATTTGATTCATTAGGCAAAAAGCCAACAGTGAATTAGTCACACACATATTGGTGTCATGGTTTTATAAACTGCACTCTAGTCTTAAGAACAATAAATGAGAATTAAGATTTCATTTCAGCAAATATTTTATGGCAACAAGTTCAAAATCCTGACAAGGTTTCTCAGCAATCTCCTTCCTTTGGAGATACATATTTTAGAAATAAGGTCTCTGTCTGGATTATACTGACACAATCGTAGCTCACTGTAGCCTCCCATTACTAGATTCAGATGATCCTCCAGCCTTATCCTCCTGAGTAGCTAGGATTCCTTCAAGACATTTAACAACCTCAATACATGAAAACATTAATCTGACAAGCCTATATGGCAAGGCTTAAAATAGCACTAATTACCAAATTGCCTCCACTTCCAGAAGGAATCCTTTATCATGGCTGTTACTACAAAACATTTCTGAATTACAGTATCTGTCAAATAAGGGCCTGAACTATATCAGATATCCTCCTTCAGAGATAAGCACCAAAATTATCTATGAGGCATTCTAAAAACAAGCTGCACTTTCCTCTAAACTTATAGAAGTAGCTATTCTTCCATGTGTTTTTAAGAAAGCTCTAAAAGAGACGTTGATGTGTGTGCATTCTTAACAACCCATCGATAGTTTTTCAAGGCTCTGGCTAGTGCCAAAAAAGTTCATTTGTGCAAGTACTAACCACTTAAACCACTACCACTATCACTAGAAAAACAGATCTTGAACATGATGAATTTTAAGTATATTCTTACCATTTTCTGCAGCTCTTCTGCTCCTTCCTGAATTCTTTCACGATCATTGCTATCTACCACAAAAATAAGACCCTGGGGAAAAATAGTTTGAATAAATTATAATGGTTAAACATAAAGATCACACTAAAGATAAAATAAATACAGGCAGCAAAATGGTATAAGGGGTTGGAAGTTAGGAAGAAAATGTCTTATTAAAACACAAAAGATAAAAAAACCTCACGAGAAGTCAGGATTCTAATGTTGAAAATTGCTTCGAGTACCATTTGTGATTTTAAGTTATTAGTGTTATTTTTTTTTTTTTTGAAACAGAGTCTTACTACATCACCCTCAGCAGAGTGTCATGGTGTCACAGCTCACAGCAACCTCAAACTCTTGGGCTTAAGCAGTTCTCTTACCTTAGTTTCCCAAGTATCTGGGACTACAGGCGCCTGCCACAATGCCCAGCTATTTTTCATTGCAGTTGCCCTTGTTGTTTAGCTGGCCTGGGCCTTGTTTGAATCTGCTAGCCTTTGTGTATGTGGCTGATGCCATAACCACTGTGCTATGGATGCCAACCCTATTAATGTTATTTCGAACCTAAAAAATCTTACTCTTAACCAACTGATGTTTCTCAACTCCTTAAGAATAGAGTTTATCCCTTTCCCAACTTGCCTCTGCATTCCCATATTTAAGTGCAGGTTATTAGTAGCAAAACAGCTACAAAGTGGGAGCAAAAGGAATAAGAATAAATCAAATTCTTAAATCATCATGAATTCGCTTATTCACTCACAGGCATGCACAAAGTGTTTGGGGTGAGGGGAGGAGGATGCGATAGTAGTTTTTATATGCTTCATCAAGGAAGGAAAAAAACAGCCTTGCTCCAGATGTTGCCTGCCAAATCTAGAATCAGAAGAAGGAAGTCTTAAAACATATCAGGAAAAAATTTAAGATTCACTTGATCAAGTAAGAAATCCTTAACAAAAAGGATTGTAGTAACAATTTTTTAAGATACAAATATTAAAATCCTATGCCACAAAAGAAACAGAATTGAGAAGCAATTAACTGAAGTAAGACTTTTCTAAAAACTTTCAACTGGGCAAAGTATAAAATTTTCAACTAGAAAGAGATGCATTAATTTTATAGCTTTGTTAAAAATCTATTCCTATTCTTCTTCCCACAATCCTAACCCCTAAAGTACTTTTGATCATTTGTCACTTATTTTAGATTGCCCTGCACTATTAACTTATGTAAGTAAATACACTAAATCCATTGACAGCAAAGGACTACCCTGTATCATTTTCTATTTACCCCTCAGCATTACTATAGCACTGGGCTCTCTAGGAATACCTAACGTTTATATTGGGCTACTGTCATTAAATGACAATTGCCTTTGATTTAGCAAATTTCAAGTTCATTTCCTGTATCTTTATTGGAGACATCCCATTCTTTGAAAAAACTTTTGGTACTTTGGGAGCCAATATAATATGGTAGAAGACAGACCCCAATTCTCAGCACTACTTGTTACATATATTACCTAATCCTTGAATGTGCCTCTTCTTCTATACAATAAAAGCAACAGCACTTTATAAGCCTGCTAAAGATTAAATGTAAACACAGCGGTATAAAGGATCTATCCTTGTTCCTAAGCTCATTATAAGCATTTAGCAAATCTATGTCTCCTCCTTTCCCTATCTCGAAGGCTATTCCTTTTTAGAACCCACCGTCTAAAAAAGGTAATGTCTCCAAAAGGGATCTAATTTAATTTGACTACTACCATTCCATTTTTATTCTGTTTCAAAATGTGAATAATACTATCAGTGCCAAAGTAATATTGGGAGGGATGATTATTTTAGTAATAATTTCTTAGTTGGTCTCTTCTAAACAACCTAGAATCAAGAGTATAAAAAAGCTAGAATTCTAACAATAAGCCCAGCTGCTTTAAAATTACTCTAAAGGCCAAATATTTTCCTAATTATTTAGAACAGCAAATTAATTGGAATTATCTAATGAAAAATTTACTACAAATTATGCTCTGGATTGTTAACGTAAGTTTAAACATGGTTAAAGCTAAAATTACCTTCTTTAAAATTTTATAGCTAGAAGAAGCTATGAAGAATGATGGAAACACAAGCTAAAAGCTTAGAGATGATTAAATCAAGTAACACATAAAGCTTGCCCCAGGCCTGAGTTCCACAGGAAGTAATACCAGAGACTTTTAATTCTAAGGTAATCCAAACAGGCAGGAATGGGTCTAATCTCAAATTAAGAGCTCAAAAATTACAAAGCATTCAAAACTCATCTAGGAATAAGACCAGGATTACCCTTGGCCAAGACTTAACAAGGCTTAATAATTAGCAAGGTTTTACTTCATATCTAACTGTATTTCCAAAACATATTCCCTAAATGAAATCAGCCTACAACTTACTTTAAAATAGTCTAGTGGGGGAAGCACATTAGAGGTGAATATCAATTAAACACTGGCTATATCTTAATAACTAATCATATATGGAAGTTTATTATTCTATTCTCTCTACTTTTTTATATCCAGGACTATCCCTAATTAGAAAATACAAACTCTGACATGTTCCAAAATGCAAAACTTTCTGCACACTAACATTAAAACATTTCACTCATTAGAGCATTTCAGATTTTTAAATTTGGCCTCCACTGGGTAAGTATAATGCAAATATTCCAAGATCCAAAAATATTCCGATATCCAAAACATTTCTGGTCCCAAGCAGTTTAGATAAGAAATATTCAACCTGTACTAAAATTTTCCATAATAAAGGTTTTTAAAGCATGTATCCCTGCATCAAAAATCTTTTCTAGACACATCTTTATTAATGAACATAAACATTCTCATTTTTAAGTATGAACATACCACTTATTTAACATGATATACTACTTAACCTGATTGTTTAAGCTACAATATAGGCTATAGTATAAAACTTTACCAAGGGTTTGCACCACAACCCTAGGTTTTCACTACAACCCTAGTTAGGTTTATTGGTGGCAATAAACCTAACTCATAGGCAGTGTTTTTTAAAAGTTGGAGAACAAGGTGACACTGCAGATCTGCTTGTAACACCACAATCTGCTTTAAAAAAAAAAAAAAAAAAAGGATCAACATATAGTAAACAGGAACAGACCAAAAATCCCTTCTGTAGCAGAAAAGACAATAGAGCTGGGACCATGTTAAACAGAAAGCTACTTAAGAAGCTGAGGCAAGAGTATCACTTAAGCCCAAGAATTTGAGGTTGCTGTGGGCTGTGACACTATAGCACTCTACCAAGGGCAACATAGTGAGACTCTGTCTCGAAGGAAAAATAAAAAAAGAATAAATTCTCTGGTCTTGAATAAGCCATTCCAAGTTTTAGTTTCTTCATATATACAAGGGTTCAACTAGAAAAGTGCTTCTCTGAGGTATAACAGGAATGAAAAAGCAAGTATCCAATGTACTCAATACTATGATAAAGCCAGTAGTAGATGAACTAATACATTGAGAAAAACTCAATTTAATTCCAGTTGGTGGGGGGAGATTGGTAAGCTCTCGCCTAATGGGCACAATGTAAGGGTATATGGCACATCCCCTGGGTGCAAGACACAACTACAACAGAAAGCTTACCTAATAACTGCAAACATTATAACCTAATTGTTTGTATCCTCATATAAATTTGTAGTTTTAAAAAAAAGAAAAGAAAAGTAGTTCTCAGCAGGGAGCAATTATATCCCCAGGGGAAATTCATTTTTTTGGTTGTCCCATCTAGGCTGAGGAGAGTTGCTCCTGGCATGTAGTGTGTAGAGGACAAAGATGCTGCTAAACATACTAAAAGGCAACAGAAAGCCCTTCCCAGACCCAACAAACAATTAATAAACCAGCCCAAAATACGACAGTGCTGCTTTTGTGAGATCCCAAACCAGAAAGAACCACTAGCACCCACCTTTGCCAAGTCCCACTAAATCAATCTGTACTTCTAACAAACATACAAATGATCGAAATACTACTGATGACTAAATTATATCCCCCAAAGATTCTGGTTCAAGTGGCCATAACTGAAGCTTCAGGATTTTTGAAGATTCCTAGGTGATTCTAATGTGAAGCCAAATTTGAGAACTCCTGTTCTACAGTCACTAGGCCTTTCCCATGTCAGGATTCTATACACACTACATGGTAATATTAAAATATCTTATAAATCAATTCAATAGATTGATCTTAATATATATTTAATAAAGTAAACACCTAACTGGGCCAAATGAAAGAATGATAATTGTCTTACATTCATTCAAAACTATAATAAAAGCTTGATTTTACTTACTTTTTTTTTTTTTTTGAGACAGAGTCTTACTTTGTCACCTTTGGTAGCATCATAGCTCATAGCAACCTCAGACTCTTGGGCTTAAGCAATTCTCTTGCCTCAGCCTCCCAAGTAGCTGGGACTACAGGTGCCCACCACGACACCCAGCTATTTTTAGAGACGAGACCTTGCTCTTGCTCAGGCTGGTCTTCAACTCAAGCACCCCACCTGCCTCAGCCTCCCAGAATGCTAGGATTACACAGGATCTCACTATGTACCCCCAGCAAGAGTACAGTGGCCTTATCATGGCTTACTGCAACCTCCAAGTCCTAGGCTTCAGCAATCTTCCTGTCTCAGCCTTCCCAGTAGCTGGGACTATAGGCTCAGGCTACTATGCCTACCTAGGTTTTCTATTTTTTGTAAAGACAAAGTGTCTCGCTTTTGCCTAGGCTGGTCTTGAACTCCTGACCTCAAACAATCCTTCCCCTTGGCCTCCCAAAGTGCTAGGATTACAGGTGTGAGCTGCTGTGCCTGTCCCTAAATTCACTCTTGACAACTATACAGGCAATCATACCCACCCCAAAATGTTACTGGGATAGCTACATAATTCTTCTCCTAGTTAGTTTGGCCTAAGGCATGTGTTAGGATCCACTGAAGAATACAGAAGTATATATGAGGAATGCCAAGTAAACAACAACATATAGTAAACACCAACATCCAAGCAAATATTAGATATTAATAGAAATTAATTAATTAATTAATATAAACTGCAGAGCATAAAATCCATAAAGAAAAGTTTTAAGAATGTACAGCATTCCTTACCTGGGTATTCTGGAAGTAATGCCTCCAGAGAGGCCTAATTTTATCTTGACCACCAACATCCCATACTGTGAAACAAATGTTCTTATATTCTACTGTTTCCACATTAAAACCTACAAAGGAAAAACAAAATGACTGCTGTGTACAATAAAGCATCATTAAGAAAATAAACTCCTTTATTGTGAAATTCTTAGAATACTTTAAAAGTCCTATTAAGATAATCAACAAGCTTAACAAAAAGTTTCAAATTAGATGTATTCTACTTCACTTACAATATATCACGATGATATTTATAAATTAAAGCCATTTGTAAACTTTCTTACCAATGGTAGGAATGGTGGTAACTATCTCCCCCAACTTCAGTTTATACAGAATGGTTGTCTTGCCAGCAGCATCCAATCCAACTAGAAGACATCATAAATTTAAAATATAGACCAAAAGCCCACACCAAGAAATAATTGTACAATAAATTTAAGAGTTTGAAAGTAAAAGTTGACTGCTCAAGGCACAGATATGAGTTAGAAATAAAATTATCTTATTTGATTCCCAGACAAAAGCTGTAACACTTCCTACATAAGTCCTTTGCATTTTTCCTTCTAGACCTAGACAGACAGTATGCAGTAAAGAAGAGAGCTCTAGCTTTGCCACAAACTACGTGAATGCCTTTAAAGTCACTTTAGGACACCGAGGCCAGAGAAATTAGCCATAAAATAGGATTGAACCAGATAACCTAAGATATTTTCCAAGTCAAGTCCTTATTAATTCTATAAACTATCACCATTTTGTTGTTGTTTTAAGACAAGGTCCCAATCTGTTGCCCAGGCTAGAGTGTAGTGGCATCATTATTGCTCACAGCAACCTCAAACTCCGGGCTAAATTAATGATCCTTCTTCGTCAGCCTCCAGAATAGCTGGGACTACAGATGCCCACCACCACACCCAACTAACTTTTTTCTTTCTTTCTTTCTTTTTTTTTTTTTTTTTGTAGAGGTAAGGTCTCACTATGTTGCCCAGGCTGGTCTCAAACTCCTGGCCTTAAGTGATCCTGCCAGCTCAGCCTACTATGATTACTATGAGCCTCTGCCCTGGCATACAACCATTTTTAAAAACACAAATTAGAAGTTGAACCAGAACAAGTGAGAACAAGTGCATAAAAAAAAAGGATCTGTAAACTTGATTTTCCTTTTATTTACAGAGTAATTTTAGGTAAAAAATTTTGATGCTACATGGGAAATATATACCTATATAACTATGTCTTAGTCCCTTTATAATGATAATAGCAAATTAACTACTTATAAGTATAAATCTCCCAAAATCTATATATTCCACATTGTTTTCTAAAGCCCTCATAAATAAAAGATCAGTGTCTAATAACCTAATTGAATCTATCATTGTTTTAAGGATGTCAGATGTGGCCGCCTCTATTTATCTTATCAAAGATTGTTTAAATCAATTCAATTGAATGTTGATTTAAGGAGAAACTTTAATATTTAAATCAAAGCATCTCTACACACACACAGGAAAAGCAATACTGGTAAGTTAAAAGAACTGAAATCACCTTATTATCTAATTTACATTCCTATGCAAGTAATTTTTATCACTTAGTCCAAAATAGAACTGAGAGCTACAGATAATGCCTTCCAACCCAAAACAACCTTTTCTACTCTGCACTCTATCCAGGGTAGCTTTAACATCTCTTTAGAAACTCAAGCCTCTTACAGTTTCTTATTTGTATATCCTATGATCAAAAACTGTTAGCTACTTCTTCATATTGGGAAGCAAGATTATTCTTTCCAAAATACTTACTAAGAGTGTTTGGTCTACCCCACGCCCTCATTCATGGGCATAAGAAAAATCAGCCATTATACAAGTGTTTCACTTTTTGAGAATGGAACAGCATCAAAAAGACCAGAAAACATAATTCTAAAAAAACACACATAAAAAAGAGGCTATTTTAAAGTTTGGTATCTTTAGTGAAAGTATAGAAAACAAAGGGAGGGTGACAAAACACAACCAGAGCTTTAAACTGTTCTACAAAGAACACATGAGAGAGCACATGACCTCTTTGAGTGATTTTGACCAGATTTTTAAGTAAACCAAATTCACCTTTAATTATATCCAAATATGATTATGCAAATTCAGAATTGAAACTGAGATGCTAACTAGAAAAAATTTAAAAAATTTGAAGGCTGAGTGAAGTTGCTCATGCCTGTAATCCTAGCACTCCAGGAGGCAGAGGTATGTAGATTACCTGAGCTCAGGAGTTTGAGACAAGACTGAACAAAGAGAGACCCCCATCTCTAATAAAAATAGAAAAACAAGCCAGGCACCATGGTGGGTGCTACTGGGGAGGCTGAGATAAGATCACTAGAGCCCAAAAGTCTGAGGTTGTTGTGAGCTACAAAGCCACAGCACTCTATCCCAGGGAGATAGAGTGAGACATTGCTTCAAAAAAAAAAAAAAAAAAAAAAAAAAGTATTTCTATTGTGAGCTTTTAAATGCACAAATTATATGTACACCATCATCACTTAAAACTCTTCATTCATGTAGCTTTTATTTTTACTTAAAAACATGTTGGTTTATTTCTTAAGTATTATTTCCTTAATGTTGCAGTATTTGGCAATGAGATTTTTCCACAAAATGCAACTCACCAATTCCAACTAGCCAAGATAAGACTAATCTGTACGTATCTCAAAAAATTATTGTCAAACATGAAAAAGTATCTCTACCAAATTATGGCAGCAAGAAATACTTATATTTTAAGTTAGATCCAGTAAAACTTGATTTAATTCAAGTGGTGGGAAGGGGAGCTGGGGTAGAGAGGGGAGAAGGATTGGTGTGCTTTCATCTAATGGGCACAATGTAGGGGTACACGACACACCTCCCGGGCAAGGAACATAAATGCAACAGGGACTTACCTAACAACAACTAAAATATAACATAATCATTACAACTTCATATTAATATAAAATTCAAATTATCTATCAAATTTTCCACAAGCTTGAAATGTTCCTTCAGAATTTTTTCTTTTTTTAAGCTTCCCTTCTCTTTCAATAACAATTTAAAAATATTTTTTCTGGGTGGCAACTGTGGCTCAAAGGAGTAGGGCGCCGGCCCCATATACTGAAGATGGAGAATTCAAACAGGCACTGGCCAAAAACTGCAAAAAAAAAAATCATACCCATTCTGCCATATGATAAAGTAATTTAAAACTGAATGCTTACTGTATTCCAAGAACATTTCAAATGATTTCACATATTTTTATAATTCAATATTCAAAATCTTCCATTTTTCAGATGAAGCATCTAATGTTCATAAATGTCCCCAGAATCACAACAGTAGAAGAATGGACATTTATCTTTTGGAGAAATTAGCACCCTCACACACAGGTAGTGGGAATGTAAAATGGTGAAGCTGCTTTGGAAAACAGTTTTGTCAGTTCCTCAAAATATTGTGTCTTTATCCATACAATGGAATTAGTATTTAATCATCAAAAAGCAATGAAGTACTGATACATGTTATAATACGAATGAACTCTGAAAATGTTATGCAAAGTGAAAAAAGCAGACACAAAAGGTCACATATTACATAATTCCATTACATGAAATGTCCAAAACAGACAAACTCATAGAAACAGAAAGTAAATTAGTGGGTGTCACAGGATGGGGTGGGGGAGAAATAGGAGTGATTGCAAGGGATGATGAAAATACTCTGAATTTGGTGGTGCCTGTAGCTGAGTGGGTAGGATGCTTGCCACATACTCCCAGGCTGGTGGGTTCAAACCCAGCCTCGGCCAGCTAAACAACAAAGGCAACTGCAACAAAAAATAGGCAGGAGTTGTGGCAGGCACCTGTAGTCCCAGCTACTCAGAAGGCTGAGGCAAGAGAACTGCTTAAGCCCAAGAGTTTGAGGTTGCTGTGAGCTGTGATGCCTCAACACTCTACCAAGGGCAACATAATGAGACTCTGTCTCAAACAAAAAAAAAAAAAAAAAATCTCTGGAATTAGACTATAGTGATGGTTACTAAACTCTGAATATACTGAAAACCACTGAATTGTTCACTTTGAAGGGACAAAGTGGCTTGGGTGTAGTGACTCAGAACTGTAATTCTAGCAGGTTAAGAGGCTGAGACAGGAAGATCACTTGAAGCTGGGAATGTGAGACCAACCCAAGCAATAAAGCCAGACAATATCTCTACAAAAAAAAAAAAAAAGAAAAAGAAAAGTTAGCCAGGTGTGGTGGCTTGTGCCTGTACTCCCAGCTACTTGAAAGACTGAGACAGGCCTATTACTTGAGCCCAGAATTTGATATTGCAGTGAGATATGATGCCACCACTGACTGAGCAACAGGGACCTTGTGTCAAAAGGGGGTGGGGGTGGGAGAGGGAAATAAAAATTATGGTTTATGAATTATATTCCAATTAAAAAAAAATTAAAACAGGGTGGCACCCATAGCTCAGTGGGTAGGGCGCCAGCCACATACACCGAGGCTGGCGGGTTCGTACCCGGCACAGGCCAGCTAAAACAACAATGGCAACAACAACAAAATAGCCGGGTGTTGTGGTGGGAGCCTATAATCCCAGCTACTTGGGAGGCTGAGGCAAGAGAATCACTTAAGCCCAAGAGTTTGAGGTTGCCGTGAGCTGTGATGCCATGGTACTCTACCCCAGGGTGACAGCTTGAGACAATGTTTCAAAAAAAAAAAAAAAACAACCCCACCCCCCAAAAAATCCCAAGTTCTGATTCCAGAGATCTCTAATAGTATTTATATAGTCATCCTGCCTTTAGTTATTTCTGGTAGACACAGTATATCTTAATATTTTCTCTTTTAAAATCTTTGTGTGTGTGTGTATTTTGTTTGTTTTTCTGAGACGGAGTCTTAATCTGTTGCCCCAGGCCACAGTACCCTGGCATCATAGCTCACAGCAACCTCAAACTCCTGGGCTCAAGCAATCCTCTTGCCTCAGTCTCCTGACTAGCCAGAACTACAGATGCCAGCCACAACGCCCAGTTTATCTTTCTATTTTTTTAGTAAACACGGGGTCTCATTCAAAACCTGCTCAGGCTGGTTTTGAACTCCTCAACTCAAGCAATCCACGGGCCTCAACCTCCCAGAATACTAGGACTACAAGTGTGAGCCACTATGCCCGGCCAATATTTTCTCTATCTAATTACTGACACTTGACTAACCAAACTGAAACTGATACTATCAGGTGTGTGGAAAAATTATAATGAACTTACGTTTTGCTTCTAATCAACAGATCTGGAACATCTGCACTTTTTATCAATGATTTAATTAGGAGCAAATTACAAAGTCTCTATAGTCATACTTTGTACACATAATAATATGAAAAGGTACATCTAAGGATGGCTGTTATCTATCAATTTATAATGGTACACAACTAAAGATTTCTGCTTTTTTCAGTTGTTCCTTATATTTACATAACTTACCAGAAGAGCTATTATTTTATTTTATGTTTTTGAGACAGAGTCTCACTTTGTTACCTTTGGTAGAGTGCCATGGAGTCATAGCTCACAGCAACCTCCAACTCATGGGCTCAAGCGATTCCCTTGCCTTGTCTCAAACCTGTGAGTTCAGGAAAATCTATCCACCTCAGCCTCCCAGAGTACTAGGATTATAGGTGTGAGCCACTGCATCTGGCCCTAGAAGGACAATTGTTTTAAAAGGGTGATAATTATGTTTCAACAATTAACCTGAGAAAATTCTTATAACATGCTAAGTCGAAAAGAAAGCATGCTGAAATACCACTGAAATATGAGTGGTATAAAATACCACTCTTTAGCTTGAAGCCTCACTTAATGGAAATATTTCTTAAATTGGCAAATACAGGATCTTTTTTTTCTCCTGCACCTTCCTAGTGCCCCAAAATCAGAATCACATACAAGGCAATACAGAACTGCACTGTTGTTAAAAAACTTTTAGAAAGCAACACATTTTCAGCTTTTCAGTAGGAAGGGCAAGAACTCAAAAATAGAAAGTAAAGAGATTAGAACTAATAATTCCTCTATAGAAACATAATTTAGAGATTCATTTACCAAAGTTACATCTTGCCATGGATCAAGATATAAACACCAAACTTAAAATAGAATAATGCAGGGTGGCGCCTATGGCTCAAAGGAGTAGGGCGCCAGCCCCATGTAGGGGAGGTGGCAGGTTCAAACCCAGCCCCAGCCAAAAACAAACAAACAAAAAAAGAATAATGCAGAAGCTATTGCCTTCTAACTTGGGCAATGTCATTCATACAAAAAATTTCCCCTTAAAAATGTCTACCACATAATTCCTGTCAATCAATAGTTCAAATGACATTAAACTTGATACACTGTGTAATGAAATGAAAATGCTTTTCATTTTTAATTATAATCAATTACAGGCTAATTTCCAACACTTTTTAAAATTATTTGAACTTTTAGGAAAGCAGCTAGTATAGGAATTAAATTTAAATTTTCTCCATAGCAGTTTGACAAACCAAACATATTAGCTGCCATCTCTCAATACACTTTAAAATGCAAAGTCTAAAAAAGCCACTGACTGACGAAGGCATGAATTTTATCTAAGCATTATCAAATAAAAAGAAATAATGCAATATGAAAAAAACATTAACTTGCTGGGCATGGTGGTTCATACCTGTAATCCTAGCACTCACTCTGAGAGACAGAAAAGGGTAGATTGCCTGAGCTCATGGGTTTGAAACCAGCCTGAGCAAGGATGAGACCCTGTCTCTAACTGTCTCTAAAAAAAATAGCTGGGCATTGTGCTGGGTGCCTGTAGTCCCAGCTATTTGGTTGGCTGAGGCAAGAGGATTGCTTGAGCCCAAGAGTTTGAGGTTGCTGTAAGTTATAATGCCACAGCACTCTACCTAAGGAGACAAAGTGAGACTGCCTCAAAACAAAACAACAACAACAACAAAATTAACTGATGATTCCAATAGCTGAACAAAGCAGACATTTTAAAAGTGATTATACATACAATCACTCATAAATGTAAACAGAAAAATCTAAGAAACCTCAAACTTCCAAATTACCTTTTTCCCTGTTCATGCACATATTTCCCTCATATGTTGCTACTTCCTTTGATGAATTACCATAAAAGTTGACTTTGTGGTTTTTTTTTTTTACAAGTAAAACTAATTAGACCAACATTAAAGTGCAAAATAATAGCGAACCCAATAAAACATTTGAAATAAAATAACTTCCATGACTTCATAACTTCAATCCACGCACAAATACAGAAAGATAAATACCGTTCCTCTTCCATGTTCTTCCAACTGTTATCTGGAAGGAAGGAAATGCTTCCCCAATATAGTAAATATAAGAAAGCGTTTACGGTTTAATTCTACCTTTCTTCCCCCTCAGCACTTTTTTTTCCTCGAAGAGACAGGTCCTATCACCTAGGCTAGAGTACGGTGCCACAATCATTAGCTCACTGTAATCTCTTAACTCCTTGGCTCACGTAATCCTTTTGCCTCAGTCTCCTGAGAACCTGGGGCTACAAGTGTGTACCACCATGTATAGCCAACTGTTTTATTTTTCTGTAGAGATGAGGTCTTGTTGTGTTGCTCAGGCTGGTCTTGAACTCTCTCCTAGCAACCCAAAGTGCTGGGATCACAAGCATCAGCTACCTCACCAGGCACCCCCCACCCCACCCCACAAAACATATTTCTAACAAATGCAGAAGACTAAGGAAATGAAAAACAGCAATTCATTTACAATAAGTCTTAAGTAAGGACCAATACACTACATTTGCTGGAACACAACCACATACTGCTCAATCTCTTTAAGGAACAGGCTGGAAATTCATCTGTCACAGTCCAAAGTCCTACTGATTTCATATCCTTTTTTAGACTGCCAATTTTCAGCCACTTAAATAATATGTTTGCCCTCCTAAAATAATTCTCTTTCCCCTTCACAAAGAAAATCTGAGATACACAAACGAGAAAACAAACAGGCAGGCATTGTGGTGGGTGTCCGTAATCCCAGCTACTTGGGAGGTTGAGGCAAGAAGATTGCTTGTGCCCAAGAGTTTGAAGTTGCTGTGAGCTATGACACCACAGCACTCTCCCAAGGATGACAAAATGAGGATGTCTAAAAAAAAAAAAAGAGAGAGAGAGAGAGAGAGATAAAACACTGGCCAGTCCAGGGTAACTTACACCTGTAATCTAACACTCTGGGAAACTGAAGTGGGAGGAGGTTGAAGTCAGGGTTGGAGACCAACCTGAGCAAAGCCAGATCCTGCCTTTACTAAAATAGGAAAAAAAGTTAGCCAGACCCAGTGGTACAAACCTGTAGTCCCACCTAGTTGGGAGGCTGAGGGAAGAAGATTGCTTGAGCCCAGGAGTTTGAGGCTGCTGTGAGCTAGGCTGAGGCCATGGCACTCTAGCCAGGATGACAGAGCAAGACTCTGTCTCAAAAAAAAATAAAAAAGAGAAATCAACTATTTACTTTTCTGAATGAATCCTGAACAATTATTTTATGAATTCTAAGAAAGCTGAATTAACAGGAAGTAAAACAAAAACTAAACATGGATACTCTCCTTTCTCACATACAGAAATAATGAAATACAGAAACTTGTTTTTGAAAACTTTTGGTAGTAGCAGAACTCAAAAATAACACCCCCTCCAAACACTAACGAGCTACCAAGTTTCAACGTTCAAAGTTAAAAGGGCTCCTTTTAGCCCTATTCAAGTCCACAGAGTTTAGCAGAGATGTGCAAACTACTCTCAGTGCTCAAGGGTGGGGTTGCTTACATCAGCTAAGTGACAACTCTTCTCCCTCAGCTAAGTAAACTGCCCTAGAAAAGCAGTTTTTCAAAAGCCCATTTTCTAAAAAGAATTCCAAAAGCAAACAATTTACAGTTATTTAACAAAGTTACCCTAAAATTAAGCGTCAAGTTTAGTTCAGTTACTGAAAATATATCAGACTTTTAAAAAAACTGGTTTCTAAAAGTTCTAGCATTAAACATTAAGCTAAGTAAAAATTAGTTTGAAAACCAAAGAAAAAAACAAACTTCAAGTTCTTGAAAGCGGTCAAAAGAAACGAGCACAAGATAAATCCAATTTTAGGGGAATGAACTTATTAATAAGAAGAAGGGGTAAAAATGAAGTCGAATCCAGCGGGAGATAAAGTGACACCAGACTCTTCGAAACCTTGGGTGCTCCCTAGCCACAGCACCTTGGGTAGCTCCCTAGCCACAGCACTGGGCCTGGTCACTTCCTGCCCCCGGGCGGCTCCCAGTACTCGGCGGCCGCTCGCTCACATACCAATCGTGAGTGCAGAGTGTGTACACGAAGCGGAAAAGGAGAGGCTAGAAGCTGGAGTCGCTCTGCCCCGCTCCGAACCGCCGCCCACAACCCGGCAAGAGGGAATGCCGACTGCGCCCTCCGAATGGGCCTCACTAGTGTTCACTTCTGAGTACCCCTCATTTCTGCCCAATCTTGTCCAGCTTTCCTTAAGATCAAGGAGAGAAAGCCAAACAATGCAGAGGAAACCTTGCCCGAGGCCCTGTCCCTGCCTACTCAAGCGACAGATACCGGGCGATTGTTCGCCCTTCGCCCATTGTTCCCCCTCAAGGAGCGCTCCAGACCCACAACCCGCCGCCCCTCCCCCACCACAGCCGACGGAGGACAGGCAGGCCCAGAGGCCGCCCCAGCACTGAGTCCCGGCCTTCCCCGATGTCCACAGGGACCCTCACTCACCCATCAAAATGCGCATCTGTTTCTTGCCAAAGAGGCGGGAGAAGAGAGAAGAGATGGTGAGACCCATGGCGGTAAGTGGCACTTGCGATGGGCAGAAGGGGTTTGGAGCGTCCCCAGGCCTTCTCTTTACACGCTCCCGGC
>CAUYPK010072732.1:0-23145 GCA_963574355.1 Loris lydekkerianus | reverse complement strand
GCATATGCTCGAGTATAAGCCGACCCGAGTATAAGCCGACCCCCTTAATTTTACCCTAAAAACTGGGAAAACTTAGTGACTCGAGTATAAGCTGAGGTGGAAAATGCGGCAGCCACTGGTAAATTTCAAAAATAAAAATATATACCCAAAACAATTACAATAATTGAGGAATCAGTAGGTTAAATGCTTTTCAATATTTATTGCTAACTAGCAACAACAACTTTAAAACTTTAAATAAAGTGCAGAAAATGTAGCTTAACAGGTAATCAAGCTAAATCACAAAGACGACTGGAGACTATGTGCATTTGATTAGGTGTGCACGCACCAAATCAAATAACCTGTATGACCCGAGTATAAGCCGAGTTCGGGTTTTTCGGCACAAAAACTCGGCTTATACTCGAGTATATAGGTAATATATGGCAAAATGCTGGGATAAATTCCGAAGTGCTTGGAGTATACTGTATCCCTGGGACCAAAAAGCTTGATCAGTCTCTTGGTGACAGACTTCTTTAGAGATAGCTGGGCTTCATTTTCGTTACCGTGAGAAAATATTCTAACACAGGTTTACATCCCTTTTCCAGGCTTGGCTTTCTCTGAGGAGGGTTAGACTACATAAACTCAAAGGTCCATTTTAGCTGTAGACACTTACTTATAAACTTTTTTTTTTTTTTTTTTTTGCAGTTTTTGGCCAGGGCCAAGTTTGAACCCACCACCTCTAGTATATGGGGCCAGCGCCCTACTCCTTTGAGCCACAGGTGCCGCCCATTACTTATAAACATTTTAAAAGGGTCAAAATTGTAATCTTGGTAAAGAAAAAAAATTATAGTCTTGGCATAGAAGTTAGACTACTTCTTCATCTACTCCATTTCCCCAAGACCCCAAGCTTCTTCTCAGGAATGGCAGCACATAATTCATGATTTAAGTTCTTAAAAAACCTATTTCCACTCATTTTACAGGCAGACTTAAATTAAATTTACTCATCCAAATTAGACCTTCTGATCACTTAAGCCCAAGAGTTTGAAACTGCTGTGAGCTGTGATGCCATAGCACTCTACCAAGGGCGACATTGTAAGACTCTGTCTCAAAAAAAAAAAAAAAAAAAGTAGCCAAGCATGGTGCAACACACCTGTAGTCCCAGCTACTCAGGTCACTGAGGTGGGAGGACCACTTGAGTCCAAGAGTTCAAGGTTGCAGTGAGCTATGATCCTGCCACTGTAATCCAGCCTGGGTGAGAGAGTGAGAGATGACAAAGCAAGACCCTATCTCTAAAAAAAAAAAAAAAAACAACAAAAAACAACGTGTGTGTGTGTGTGTGTGTACACACACACCTCATAGGAAAGAAAAAAAAAAGTAAAAACAGCCAACTGTCTAAAATATTGATTTATTGGCTAGGCACCCATAGCCCAGTGGTTAGGGTGCCAGCCACATACTCCAGGGCTGACAGGTTTGAACCAGGCCCAGGCCTGCTAAACAACAATGACAACTACAACAAAAAAAATAGCTGGGCGTTGTGGCAGTCAAGCTACTTGGGATGGTGAGGCAAGAGAATCGCTTAAGCCCAAAAGTTTGAGGTTGCTGTGAACTGTGGCGCCACAGTACTCTACCAAGGGCAACATAGTGAGACTCTGACTCATAAAATAAATAAATAAATAAAATAAAATATAAATTTATAACTACTAACAACTTTATAACTACTCTGTCTCATAAAATAAATAAAATACAGATTTATAACTACTAAGAAATAAATTTTTTACATTTTCTGATTAAAGTAAATCTATTCGCTCTATTTTAAGTCAGAAAATAGAGTCACAAAAACAGTCACTTTCCAAAATAACAATAAATAAGTACAAACATTCGTGGAAAGGAAAAAATTGTAAGTTACTGGCTAGAAAAAAGTTGAAATGTCTGCAACATAATGCAAATGAAAATAAGACACTATCACATAAAAAAATGAAGTTTTAACTCAAAAAAGTTAAAAGTGCTCAAATTACACAAATAAGGGCAATTTACATATTTCAGATTTGTCTTCTTTAAAATAATTTTTTGGTATAGTTTTGAAAAGCTTGCCTAGTTTTATACTTCAATGAATACTGTCTCAATAGAAAAGATCATAATTGGGCCAGGTGTGGTGGCTCACACCTATAATCCCAATACTCTGGGAGGCCAAGGCAGGTGAATAGTCTGAGCTCACAAGTTCAAGACCAGCTTAAGCTAGAGTGGGACCCTTCCTCTAAAAATAGCTGGGCATTGTGGTGGGCACCTGTAATCCCAGCTAGTTGGGAGGCTGAGGCAAGAGAATTGCTTGAGCCCAGGAGTCTGAGGTTGCTGTAAGCTATGATGCCATAGCACTCTACCAGGGCAACAAAGTGAGACACTGCCTAAAAAAAAAAAAAAAAAAAAAAAAAAAAGAGAGGGTGGCGCCTGTGGCTCAAAGGAGTAGGGCACCAGCCCCATATGCCAGAGGTGGTGGGTTCAAACCCCCCTCCCCAAAAAAAAGAAAAAAGAAAGAAAAAGAGGAGGGGTCGTGATTGTTAACTATATTTCCAGATAAAATACCCATTTTTATGATGCAATCCAGGAGTACCAGATCCAGATAAGGTTTGCCATTAGAATGCTCCAAAATTCATAGCCATCAAAAAAGACAAAAAAAAAAAAAAACAAAAATCCCTGTTTGGACCAGGGGTAGTGGCTAATACGTGTCATCCTAGCACTGTGGGAGTCCAAGAAGGGTGAACTGCTTGAGCTAAGGAGTTCGAGGCCAGCCTGATCAAGAACAAGACCCTGTTTATTTCAATGGCCAGTACCTATAGTCCCAGCTACTTGGGAGGCTGAGGCAAGACAATCACTTGAGCCCAAGAGTTTGAGGTTGCTGTAAGCTGTAACACCATGGCACTTTACCTATTGCAATAAAATGAGACTCTGTCTCAAAAAAAAAAAAAAAAAAAAGAAAGCTTTTTTTTTTTTTAAAAAGTACTGCCTGCACTAGTGATAGTGAATTTAGTTTTTAAGCACATTGTATTTCTATATAAATATAAATTTTTTAAACTTAAAAATTCTAAACTTATTTTCAGAGGAAAAAACTGATCCTTTCAGTCCTAGTGTCAATGTCAAGATGGCAGCTTCCTGTTTGACAGTTACCCTCAATGCTTATTTTAACTGTGTTTACCATCTACTAAGTGTTTCAGGGTTTAAAGTTTATTACAACACGTACACCGCACAATACCGCACAATATTCCCTTTTTAAAGAGGTGCAAATAGAAGTTAAATAATTTATCCAAGGTCATCCAACAAGTCAGTGATGAAGTTGAGATTACAAGTAAAACTTCAGCAGCTAGACTAACTACTTCACTCTTTCCCAAATCCAAAAAAAGAGGGAAAAAAGTCAAACGATATACTTTCAATAACTTCTAACAGGATACCCTAAACCCAGTAGCATATGTATTACCTACCATAAGCATTAATTTAAAAGATTTACCCTAAAAAAAATTTACTTTGAGTGAAACAAACAACTTGCTACATTGGGATACCACTGTCGCTTCCTTAGTTCCTGTAACCAAGCAAAAATACTGTACTGGATCTGGATATATCAAATCCTAGGGAAAATTCACTCTTAAATACGTACAATTTATTTTCACACTAACTGTAACATGTACAAATTAATTTTTTATCACTTTGTCCATTCGAAGGTGCTGTGGAGTACATTAATTTCCTCTCTCTTCCAAGGACTCATGTCAAACACCACAATCTTAAAAATAAGCAGTTCTCTGTGAGAACATAGTTAACGCAGCAAATGAAAAAAAGCGCTAATAAACTACTGCTTTTAAAGAGATATTTTAAAAGGATGATTACATGCTTCACAGAATTACTGTTAAGTCGTCCGCCAAGAAAGATGGTTCCTTTAAAGTAGCTTTTAAGGGATATCTCTTCCTATTTGGGACACAGTCTGACTTGTTGGACAAGATTAATCTGGGCACGCTCACACAGAACCCTTCTGAACCAGCTTAGTTCACTGAAAACATCATTTCAACCTCCCAACTGTAGTACTAAGCTGTTCTCACACTACAAGGGACAAGATGACCCTTTTTAACAATCTTTCAGGAGAAGGTTCCCTCGCCACAGACAGTGACAGCCGTCCTCCCATGGATGTTTTTGAAGGAGAAAGCGTTATAACACCAGAAGAGGCTCCTAGAAGCGTCAGTGAGGCAGCAGGTGGAGTAGCCCTGCGTGCTGAGCAGGTTCTGTCAGACCTAGTCTCGGTCCTCCGCTTCCCAGGCCAGGTTCCGCCTTACAGACCTTTTAAAGCCGCCTTGCGTTCCAGTTCTCTAACCCAGGGCGAGACTCCCAACCCTCCAGGGAGGCGAGGCGATCTAAGTAGACAAGACGTCCACCCCACCTCTTCCGGGGACTCGCAGGCCCGCTCCTTGGCCATGTCAGAACCTGACGGACCCCACATAAGGCAGGCAGCTGGCTTCTTCTGGGGCCTCCCCAGACGGAACCCCGCAAGCAATGATCCCTTTCCACAGCACCCACCGCTTAGAAACGCCACCACTACTACCCTCCTCACTCGAGAATCCCCTTTCCTCAGGAGTACCCCAGTGGAGTTACCGGCCCACTCAAAAGTAAGAGCGACGGCCACCCCTACGGGTCACCCTGGCTCCGCTGTCACCGCCCTGCTCCCGGCCTCTGCCCACGCCGCTGGCAGGCCCCGGTGACGCCCGGGTCGGTACCTTGCGGACCCCCTTGTAGATATAGAAGTAGAGCTCCCGGCCCACATTGAAGCAGAGGCGGTCGCCGTTGCCAGACTGGTCGTTGAGGTTTACGAAGGAGACGCGGACGGGGTTGGATCCCTGCGAGTTGAAGGGCACCCGGTTGGGCCGGCTGTACTCCGAGTGCGGCAGTAGCTTGTACAGACCTTCCCGGGTTGTGAATTGGGTCTTAATCTCGTTCATCTCCTTCCCTCCTCCCTCCGTCGCCATCTTGGAAAGCAGCGTTCATCCTGCCCTAAGTGCCCGGATCACGCCCACTGCGCAGGCGCCGTTCCTGGTAGTCTCTCTCTCCCCCGCCCGCCTCTTCCTTCTAGCCCCTCCCACTTGCGAGCCAGCCCCTTAAAGGCGGGCCGAGGGGAAGGGGCGGGCTTGTTTACGGCCCGACTGCGCAGGCGTGCTCACCTGGCGCGCTCCTTGCGGCAGGGCGTCCGCAGGCTCCTCCCGTGGGCGCGGCCTCCGGTTGGCTCCGCTGCTACCTCTGTGTTGCGGGCTCAGGCACCTGGGCGAAGTAACTGTTCTGCCACCCAGACGACCAGGGAAGAGTTAGTAAGGGAGAGTCGCATTGGGACTGCCATCGGGAGTACTGAGGTGAACTCAACTGTCTCCGGCCCTGCTCTGAGGGGCCCCAGGACCCTAAAAAGCGGTGGGCGAGCGTAGCCTCGACTGCCATCGGCTTTAGGATCGGCGATCAGCACGTGGGGCACCCTGAGCGGAGAGCGGATGCCGTTGGGGCGGGAGCCCTTCGGTCTCGCCTGCGTGCTCTGTTCGGGACCGGTTCTGTGTCGCTCGGAGGGCTGAAGTGGATCCGCGCGACTGTCTGGATACCTGTGCTCCTCCTTGAGTCAGTGTCTGAAAAGGCACCTAAAGGTTCAAGTTTTACGCTTCATCCTCTTTTTTTTTCTTTTTTTTTTTTTTTAGGCGGGGGTGGGGGTACAAGGTATGTATTTGCAAGTCAAACATCTTACACCGATCTGTAGTGACCTTGGCTAATTTTAAAGAAAGTATTTTGTGTTGGGACTTCTCTGCTTCATATCTAAAGTTTGTCTTCATCGGGTGTTCGGAGAAAAGGAGTAGGGGCGGGAACAGCTTTGAGAACTAGAGATTCAATCTATGCAGCATTTACTTCTCGCACACTAGTTTATCAAGAGTTCTTAATGAAATTAGTGGGTTTCTTTTCCGGGATTGAAAAGCATAAGTTTATGTTAAATAAAGGGAAGAGAGTGGGGAAGGATGAGATGTGAAAGAGTGAGAGGAGAGAGCCGGGAATGAGAAGGGAGACGGGGTGGGGGGAAGGAGAAAAGGATTCGTGGCATCCCAAAGGATTAATGCCAGCGGAGGTAATTGATTAAACTGAAAAAAAAAAAAAAAAAAAAAAAAGACTCAAATGGAATCTGTGAATTGTTTACTAGGAAATCCATAGGCACAGTTGTATGCATGTGACCTATGTAAGGACGGACATGCTTGTTAAAGTAAGATTATTCACTATGTATACCTGGGTTTCCTGGCATGTTACACTAGAATAAGAAAGTTTCTAAAATGACAGAAACATTCTAGTAGAATTCTAGGGAGAAGAAAAGCCAATATTTGTGACACCAAGAATGAAATACTATTCCTGAAAGTTCAAAACATTATCTGGAGAGTCACAAAAGAAGTGGAAGGAGGTAAATTCTAAAGTAGGAGGAGTCTAAATCATAAATATCTTCTGTATTGCAAAGCAAGTATATGCCAGTAGAAACTGCCAGTGATGTAATAATGCATTTGACACTAACAACTGTAACCTTTGTACATATTGCCCCCCCCCAAAAAAAAATCACTTAAGTTCTACTTAATTAATAGATCGGTAAGATATTAAAACATTTTCGTTATAATTTTTGGTTGGTATTTTTTGGAGGGGAGGGTGGAGAGTGAGGTAGGATCTTGGTCTGTTGCCCATGCTAGAGTGCAGTGGTGTTATCATAGCTCCCTGCAACCTCAAACTCCAGATCTCAAGTGATGATACTCTCACCTTTGCATACCAAAAGTTAAAGTGTTATCACTTAAAGCATACTACTTTTTTTTTTAAATGCTACTTAATACATATAGAATGTTCACTTTAGGCCAAATTTATTGTTTCTCAGATTCAGAGATTAATCCATTAAGATGCTTAAAAGGCCAGATGTAGCTCAGGCCTGTAATCCTAGCACTCTGGGTGGCCTAGACAAGAGAATCCCTTGAGCTCAGGAGTCTGAGACAGACCTGAGCAAGATGAGACCCTATCTCTACTAAAAGTAGAAAAAACTAGCCAGGCAGCGCGGCGCCTGTGGCTCAATGAGTATGGCTCTGGCCCCATATACCAAGGGTGGCGGGTTCGAACCCGGCCCTGGCCAAACTCAAACAACAACAACAAAAATAGCCAGGTGCTGTGGCTAGCGCCTGTAGTCCCAGCTACCAGGGAGGTTGAGGCAAGAGAATCGCCTAAGCCCAAGAGGTTACTGTGAGCTGTGATACTAGGGCACTCTACGAAGGGCAGCAGAGTGAGACTCTGTCACTTAAAAAAAAAAAAAAAAAAATAGCCAGGCATTGTGGCAGGCACCAGTAGTCCTACCTACTCTGGAGGCTGAGGTAGGAGGATCTCTTGAACCCAGAAGTGTGAAGTTGCTGTGAACCGGGCTGACACAACATAGCACTCTAGCCTGAACAAAAGAGTGAGACTCCATCTCAAAAAGTAAAGATTTTTTTTTAAAACTCAAAACTAGAAAAGACAACCCACAAATCTAGAAAATACTTGCAAATCATATATCTAAAAAACTTTTTTTTTTTTTTTTTTTTGAGACAGAGTCTCACTTATTAACCCTCAGTAGAATGCAGTGGTGTCACAGCTCACAACAACCTCCAAATCCTTGGGCTTAGGAGATTCTCTTGGCTCAGCCTCCCGAGTAGCTGGGATTACAGGCGCCCACCACAACGCCTGGCTATTTTTTTGTTGTTGCAGTTTGGCCAGGGTTGGGTTTGAACCCACCACCCTCGGTATATGGGGCCTGCACCTTACCCACTGAACTACAGGTGCAGAGTCTCATTTTGTCACACTCAGTAGAGTGCTTTGGCGTTACAGCTCACAGCAACCTCCAGCTCTTGAGCTTAGGCAATTCTCTTGCCTCAGCCTCCCGAGTAGCTGGAACTATAGGCACCCGCCACAATACCCAGCTATTTCTTTGTTGCAGTTTGGCGGGGGCTTGTTTCAAACCTGCCACCCTTGGTATATGGGGCCAGCACCCTAATCACTGAGCCATAGGTGCTAAAAAGGTATTTATATCTGGAATTAAACAACTCTTACAACTCAAAAGACAAATGACCTAATTTTAAAATGGGCAAAGGATGTGAACAGACTTTAATGGTCAATAAGCATATGAAAAGAGGCACAATTAGCTGTCTGCTGTCTGGGAAATGCAAAAAAAAACCACAATGAGATACCACTTCATATACATTAAGATGGCTATAATCAAAAAAATCATGACAAATATTGGTGAAGATATGGAAAAATTCAAATCCTCATACATCGTGCTGGTAGGAATGAAAAACCATAGAGGCACTATAGAAAATAATCTGGCAATTCCTTAAAAGTTTAAACAATTACCATACGATCCAATAATTCTACATTTAAGCACATATGCAAGAGAAATCAAAACATGTTGGCCTGGCACAGTGACTCTAATACCTATAATTCTAGCATTCTCGGAGGCCGAGGAGGGGGTGGATTGACTGAGCTCATAGGTTTGAGACCAGCCTGAGCCAGAGTGAGACCCCTTTTCTAAAAAATAGCCGGGTGTTGTGGTAGGCTCCGGTAGTCCCAGCTACTTGGGAGACTGAGGCAAGAGAATCGCTTAACCATGGCACCCTACACAGAGGACAATTTTGTGGGACTCTGTCTCAAAAAAAAAAAAAAGAAAAAGAAAAAAATCAGGGTAGCGCCTGTGGCTAAAGGAGTAGGGCGCCAGCCCCATATAGTGGAGGTAACAGGTTTAAACCCAGCCCCAGCCAAAAACTGCAACAACGAAAAAAAAATCAAAGCATGTCCGCACAAAACTTGTATACAGTAGGCCCACACAACAGGTCCATTGCAGTGGCTCACACCTATAATCCCACTATTTTGGGAAGCCAGGAGTGTGAGACCACATTTCAACAAAAAATAAAAAATCAGCGAGACATGGTGGTACATGCCTTTAGTCCCAGCTACTCAGGAGGCTGAGGTAGGAGGATTGCTTTTGCCCAGGACTTCAAGGCTGCAGTGAGTTATGATTGTGCCATTGCACTTCATCCTGAGAGACAGAACAAGATGCTGTCTCAAAAAGCACACCTTTACCGGGGGTCACCCATAGCTCAGTGGGTAGGTCGCTGGCCAATAACACCAGAGCTAGTGCCAGCTACTTGGGAGGCTGAGGCAAGATAATTGCTTAAGCAAAAGAGTCTGAGGTTGCTGTGAGTTGTGATGTCACAGCACCCTACCGAGGGTGACCAAGTGAGACTCTCTCAAAAAAAAAGCCTTTACCTTTTTTTTTTTTTTTTTGAGACAGAGTCTCACTTAATTGCCCTCAGTAGAGTGCTGTGGCATCACAGCTCACAGCAACCTCCAACTCTTAGGCTTAGATGATTATCTTGCCTCAGCCTCCCCAGTAGCTGGGACTACAGGTGCCCACCACAATGCCCAGCTATTTTTTGTTGCAGTTGTCACTGCTATTTTAGCTGGCCAGGGCCAGGTTCCAACCCACCACCCTCAGTATATGGGACCAGCACCCTACCCACTGAGTCATAGGAGCCGCCCAAAAGCCTTTACCTATTAACTGCTCTTTCCAATGCTAGCCTTGAAAGACTCAACAGCTGTTACCTACCCTTCCCCTCAAATAAATATAACTCCTTCTGTGCTGTTTTAATTGTCTTAGACCAGTGTTTTTCAACCTTTTATTATCTCACAGCACACTAGAACCTATAGTTAGACTTCTGTGGTGCACTTAAATTGTGTTGATCAAAAACAGTGAAAAAACGAATATACTTAACTGTCTTAAACTTCTTTCAAAAATAACTTAATGATCTTTAAAAATTTTTGCAGCAGGCTTGGCACCTGTAACTCAGTGGTTAGGGTGTCAGCCACATGCACCAAAGCTGGCGGGTTTGAACCCTCCCAGGCCTGCTGAACAACAATGACAAAAACAACAACAAAAAATATAGCCAGGCATTGTGGTGGGCGCTTGTAATCCCAGCTACTTGAGAGGCTGAGGCAAGAGAATTGCTTAAGCCCAAGAGTTTGAAGTTGCTGTGAGTTGTGACACTATGGCACTCTACATAGGGCAACATAGTGAAACTCTGTCTCAAAAAAAAAAAATTTTTTTTTTTTTTTTTTTTTTCAGCACCCCGAAAATCCTCTCATGGCATATCAGTTGAAAAATCACTCTTAGATTATAGGAATACAACTGAAATATAGGTTCTAAATCATAATAATAAAGGAAAAACTATAGGAAGAGAAGGATCAGGCCAGGTGCAAGTGACTCATGCCTGTAATCCCAGGACTTGGGAGGCTGAGGTGGGTGGATTGCCTGAGCTCACAGGTTCAAGACTAGCCTGAGCCAGAGCAAGACCCCATCTCTAAAAATAGCCAGGTGTTGTGGCAGGCGCCTATAGTCCCGGCTATCTGGGAGGCTGAGGGAAGAGAATCATTTAAGCCCAGGAGTTTGAGGTTGCTGTGATGTATAATGCTACAGCACTCTACCAGGGGTGACAAAGTGAAACTCTGTCTCAAAAAAAAAAAAGAATCAGTTGTCACAAGGCTGTGACATTTTTTCACAGACACAGAACAAACTGAATTATTACTTAAATATCTTAGGACTGAGCCCAAATTAGGACAGAACTTGTGTTAGCTTTGTTTTTCATTGTTAAGCTCCTCCAGTAAAACAACAGCTTATCCAAGCAGCCCAGTAAGCATTGTGGGTTTTATCCTTGTAGAGATTAGAACAGGAACGTTCAAGCTTAATACCGTCAATAACAATTTCTAACTTTTTCTGAGAGCCTTAAACGGGAAAGAGAGGAGTTTTGTTTTGTTTTTTGAGACAGAGTTTCACTATGTTGCCCTGGTAGAGTATTATGGCATCACAGCTCACAGCAACCTCAAATTCTTGGGCTTAAGCAATTCTCTTGTCTCAGCCTCCCAAGTAGCTGGGACTACAGGTGCCCACCACAACGCCTGGCTATTTTTTCTTGCAGTTGTCATTGTTTAGCTGGCCCGGGCTGGGTTCGAACCCACCAGGCTCTGTTGAATGTAACTGGCACAATAACCACTGTGCTACGGGCGCCAAGCCAAGAGAGGAGATTTTAAATTCTAGTCTGACATAATGATTTTCCCGTTCTACTCCAATGTCAGAAAATGTCCCACACTTTGTATTGCATTTGTTCGCTGCTCTGCTTTTGGAGCCTGTCTGATGTGTTTCCTCATGTAGGGCAGACTTTAGCCAAGTGATAGCGCAGGCCATGTGTTGTGATGTGAAAAGGTGATTTTGTGTTATATTCTCACAGTCGTGCTTTTAGGGAAATGGCGGCGATAAGGTGTGTAAGTGACGATGATATGGCAGTTTTCTTTTTTTGAGACAGAGTCTCTTACTTTGTCATCCTCGGTAGAGTGCGGTGGTGTCATAGCTCATAGCAACCTCCAGCTCTTGGGCTTAGGCGATTCTCTTGCCTCAGCCTCCTGAGTAGTTGGGACTACAGGCACCCACCACAACGCCCGTCTATTTTTTGTTGCAGTTTGGCTGGGGCGGGGTTCAAACCTGCCACCCTCGGTATATGGGGCCGGCACCCTACCCACTGAGCCACAGGCGCCACACAGATATGGTGATTTTTGAGGATAGTGAGGTTGAAGTAGAGTTTAGTGATGAAAGTGAGTATGAAGAAACTCTTCCTATATGCAGTAACATTAGTTTCAGTGAATCTGAAGCTAGTGGTGAAGAAGAAATTGATCAAAATATGCAACCTGTAATAAGTAGCTGGAAGATTTATTGTGATGTGATGGTAATCTTACAAAGTTTTCGTGTTCTGTCACACAACATGAATTCACCCTTCCTCAAAGTGCTCAGCCAAAAACTGAACTTGAATTTTTCCAGCTCTTTTTCTCAGATGATCTTGTTGGTGAAATTGTGACCTAGACAAATATGTATGTCATGGAAAAAATACAGAAGGTGACTCCACTAACAGTACTCAATGTGGCACTCATAGAAAGATGTTTCGTCAGAAGAAATGAAGGCATTCTTTGCTGTAATACTGAACATGGCTCTGAATTTGAAGGCACAATTAGTTGACTATTTTACCAAAGATTGGCTAAACTGAACCCATTCTTCAAGAATGTTCTCTTGGGTTGCACGGTGGCTCATACCTGTAATCCTAGTACTCTGGGAGGCTGAGGTGGGTGGATTGCCTGAGCTCACAGGTTCAAGACCAGCCTGAGCTAGAGTGAAACCCCATTTCTAAAAATAGCCGGCATGGTGGTGGGCACCCTGTACTCCCAGCTACTTGTGAGGCTGAGGCAAGAGAATAGCTTGAGCACAAGAGTTTGAGATTGCTGTACGCTGTGACGCCTTGGCACTCTACCAAGAGCAACAAACTGAGATTTTCTCTCAGAAAGAAAAAAAAAGGATGTTTTCTCTCATCTTCAGTTTTCAAGTTTTGGATGCTGCTTTTAGTTCCTCCTCTCATAGCTCAAGGGAGTGTGTATACCCGAGGGAGCAAAGCGAAGAATGTTAGTGAGTATATTGCCAATAAATGCAAAGAACTTTATGTACTGAGAAGAAATGTGGCTATACATGAGAGGATAGTAGGTTTCAGAGGACAGATTCAAGTGCTACACTCCAAAGGAGCTTCCTAAGTGGGGCCTACGAATTTTTTGCCTGTGTGATTTTCAAAATGGTTATGTATTTTCTCACATTCCCTATTATGGCAACACAACAACATAAAGTCTTATTCATCCTGATTTGCCATTTATGTCTTAAATAGTGATTCATTTTACATAAGTTTTGCAAGCACATACGAGTGGTTCAAGTTATCACATCTACACTAACAGGTTCTACACAACCTCTCAGCTTGCTCAGGAATTGCATAAAATGAAAATATATATAAGAAGAATAGTATGGCTTCTTGGAAGGATTTTCCAAGTAACCTGAAAAGGAAGAAACCTCAGGAATATGAATTATGTGCCTATTAATGTGATATAAAAATTATGTGCCTCTCATTCCGTGACAAAAGGTTAGTGACAATGGTCAGTACATTCTTTGGTCCTCAAATACAGTTGATCACTGGTTATAGGAAGAAACAGCCTGTTCAATTTGAAAACTGACAGTTATTTTAGAATACACAGTTTATGGAAGAGTTGATAGAGCTGATGTGTACTATGGATGTTACAGATTTACAAGGAGTTCCTACAAATGAAAAAAATTATTCTTCTGGCTGATAGAAGTTGCAGTTGTGAACAGCTACGTACTTTACTCATTAGATAAGAGAGTGGAGAAAACGTGCAGACATTCTTTTTTTTGAGACAAAATCTCACTTTGTTACCCCCTATAGAGTGCTATGACATCATAGCTTACAGCAAACTCAAACTCTTGGACTCAAGAGATTCTCTTGCCTCAGCCTCCCAAGTAACTGAGACTACAGGCACCAGCCACAACGTCTGGCTATTTTTAGAGACAGGTAGAGACAGGGTCTTGCTCTGGCTCAGGCTGGTCTCAAACTCCTGAGCTCAAGCAATCCACCTGCCTGGGCCTCCCAGCATGCTAGAATTACAGGTATGAGCCACTGCACCCAACCCAGACCTACCTTTCTTACAGGAGAAATCTCATCACTCAGCTTGTGAGCAATGTGAGGAATAGAAATTTAGGAGAGGCCATGCGAGGTAGCTCACACTAGAAAGGCTGCTTTTTCAGAGAGGCTTTCCCTGACACCCCAAATCTGGATTATGTCACCTGTTGCTTCCATTTGTAAAGTCAAATCCAAGAAAAAAATACTAATAGATAAATGAATTAGGTCACTTTATTTTATCATAGCATTGTTATTTCCTTTATAGCACTTATCACAGTTTCTAATATATACTCTCTCTCTCTATATATATATATATACTATATATATATAATACTATATATATATTGTATATATATATATATACACACACACACACACACACACACATAGTTATAGCTTTACTTAAATAACACCCACCTCCCTCAGTAGACTGTAAGCTCTTTGGAAACAGAGATTCTGTCTTTTTTGTTCAGTATTCTGTATATAGATTGGGGGCTGATATTCAATAAGTACTCAATACATCCTTGCCAAATCAATGATTCATCTCCTTTGAGAAACATTCTCTTTTAGCTCCTCATGTTAATCCTTTGTTATGACATTTATTACATTGCGCTCTTACTAAATTGTTACCTACACATGATTGCAGTTCATATACTTGAAAAATGTTCATTCTTGCTTTTTGTTCTCATATCCTACCCCTACGGTTAAACTCTACATTTCAGATAGCTCTGCTTCTAGCTTCTTGTGGGAGTTACAGCCTCTTGTTTATTTTATGTATTTGGCTTTCAGGTAAACATCTGTTATGCCCATTGTTTACTCAATTCCTTAGCCCTAGCTCATTCCACTTCCCTCATCCTAAAAAAATAACAAGAAAACAAAAACACTGTGTTGTCCTTGAAGAATAATTTCTTAAGGTCACATTTCAGCTTAGTCGAATAGAATATTAAAGTTGCAGAAGACTTTTTAATGGCACAAGAATTATAAATGAGTACTCATTTGGCTGAAGATCTGAATAAGAAAAGGTTATAAATTTGGGCATTGAATGATTTATTTTTCTTACCACGTCTTTCTCATCTAGAACAATTCTTTGTAGATATTTGGTGCTCAATAACTAGCGGATTGAATGTATACCCCCCAAAAGCACTGGACTTAAGGTCAAAAGACATGACATGAAATTCATTATCCCATTGTTTAACATTGTGTTAGAAGTGCTAGACAGTGCAGTAGACAAAAGTTTAAAATGAAATTATCATGATTTATATATGATAATAGATTGGAAAACCTAAGAGAATTGACTAAGAAACTGTTAAAAACAATAAGAAAATGTAATAGCAGGCTCGGTGCCCATAGCTCAGTGGTTAGGGCTACATACCAGCCCTGGCCACATATACCAGGGCTGGTGAGTTCGAACTCAGCCCAGGCCTGCTGAACAACAATAACAACTACAACGACAACAATTAAAAAAAATATATAGCCGGGCATTGTGGCAGGCACCTGTAGCCCCAGCTACTCGAGAGGCTGAGGCAAAAGAATTGCTTAAGCCCAAGAGTTTGAGGGAGCTGTGAGCTGTGAGGCCACAACACTCTAAGGGTGACATAGTGAGACTCTGTCTCACAAAAAAGAAAAAGAAAATAGAGTAGCATAGCCAGTCATAAAGTTGGTATTCAGACATCAGCAATTTTCTCATGTCAAAATAGTAACTAAATATAATAGAAGAAAATGTCACATTCACATTAAGAAAATAAGATAAAGGAAAAAACTCACAATTGCTAGTACACACCACACAGGGAAGTAAACTGTCTTGCAGTCAATCACATTGACTGCAATGTGAATAGTGCCCTGTGAAATGAGCTACACAGTGTCTCTGAATATATATAGAAAGTTTTTAGAAGCTACTTAAAAGAGTAATGTAAAACTCTGAAGAAACAAAACAAAATAATTCAATGAAAACACTTCATCCTTAAGTTATTACTCAGAAGTGATAGAATATTTTTATATCTTACATGACACAAAACCCCATATAACAAGACAGACAAACTTGGAAAAACTATTCGTAATACATATGGCAAGAGGTTAAAATCCTTGACAATAAAAACTGCAGTCAGGGCCAGGCTCAATGTCTCCTGCCTGTAATCCTAGTACTCTGGGAGGCTGAGGCAAGAAGATCCCTTGAGCTCAGTAGTTTGAGGCCAGCCTGAGCTACAGTGAGACCCCATCTCTACTAAAAATAGAAAAATAAGCTGAATGCCATGGCGGGCACCTATAGTCCCAGCTCCTTGGGAGGCTGAGGCAGGAGGGTGGCTTGAGCCCAGGAATTTGAGATTCCTATGGGATAGGCTGACACAATGGCACTCTAGCCTGGGCATCATCATGAGACTGTGTCTCATAAAACAAAACAAAAGACTCTTTGCAATCAGAAAGGAGCAATAACCCAGTAAGAAACTAAAAAGTAAACAAAGGATATTAGAAAATCACAAAAGTTGCATTAATTAGGTTTTCTGTTTGTGACTTCCGAGCTTCCTGTCCTGCCTGGAAAGAATTTCCCCCCTGAAAGATGTGTGGCATTTCTAATAAGGAAAGAAATGCAGATTAAAACAATTATTTTTTTACTATCACATTGGAAAATTGCTATCAATATAAAATTGATACTAATGTTATAGATTTCAGTGATAGAAGTATTAAGAAACATTAACTTCTGTTCCCCATTAATGAGATTGTAAATTGCTATTATTTATTTGGAGGGCAATTTGCCAGTTGCTCTCAAAGTAGTTATTATATTATAGTTGTGTGAGTTGACTCAACAACTGAAATCTGGGACTTTACCCTCACAAATGTACAAAGATTATGTGTACAGGGATTTTGACTAAAGCATTGTTTTTTGTTTTTTTTTTGTTTTTGAGACAGAGTCTCACTTTGTCACCCTCAGTAGAGGGTAGAGTGCTATGGCATCATAGCTCCTAACAACCTCAAACTCTTGCCACAATGCCAGGCTATTCTCAGACCTGTGAGCTCAGGCAAGCCACTCTCCTCCGCCTTTTTTTTTTTTTTTTTTTTTTTTTGAAACAGAGTCTTAATTTTGTCACCCTTGGTAGAGTGCCATGGCATCATAGCCAGCCATGCCTGGCCAGGCACCACCCCAAAGCATTGTTCTTTTTTTTTTTTTTTTCCCTGTTTGATCCTCACAGCAGTCTTTTTTTTTTTTTTTTAATTGTTAAATCATAGCTGTGTACATTAGTACAATCGCCTTGTACCCATTCTAAAATGCACCATAGATGTGTCCCCACCCATTGCCCTCCCTCCACTAAAACCTCCCCCCTCCCTTCCCCTTCTTTGGCCCTTTCCCCATAGTCTTGTGCTATACTTGGGTTATAGCATTGTTCTTAATAGTGAGAAATTCCGAATAACCTAAATGCCCATCAATAAGGAATTAGTTAAATAAATTGTGGAAATGACATACATAGCACCTGTTAAAAATATGGGGTCTCATTTTGCTCAGGCTGATCTCAAACTCCTGAGCTTAGGGGATCTACCTGTTCAGCCTCCCAGAGTGCTAGGATTATAGGTGTGAGCCATTGCACCAGGCCAACGACTTCATTTTAGAGAGTAACCTCTCTGAATCCATTTTCTTAGGCCTAAAATTAGAGTATTATATGCCTGTTATATATGTGAACCATTCACAAAACAAAATATATAAAATTTGCCCTTTGGGGGGTGGCGCATGTGGCTCAATGGGTAGGATGCCGGCCCCATATAACGAGGGTGGCGGGTTCGAACCTGGCCCCAACCAGTTAAAACAGCAGTGACAACTGCGACAAAAAAAGTTGGGTGTTGTAGTGGGCACCTGTAGTCCCAGCTACTTGGGAGGCTGAGGCAAGAGAATCACTTAACCCAAAGAGTTGGAGATTGCTGTGAGCTGTGACACCACAGCACTCCACTGAGGGTAACAAAGTGAGACTCTGTCTCAACAAAAATAATAAAATAAAATAAAATTTGCCCTTTGTAAATAGTAATGGACTATGTAAAGATATGGTAATCAAATATAAGTCATTAAACATAGATGACATCCATAATCATCTATATTCTAATAAAGCTAATAGACCTTTAATTGTTATTTTTGAACTTGATTTAATAAAGTAAAGCTTAATTTTTTTTCCTTTTTTTTTTGAGACAGAGTCTCAAGCTATCGCCCTGGGTAGAAGTGCCATGACGTCACAGCTCACAACCACTTCAAACTCTTGGGCTTAAGGGATTCTCTTGCCTCAGCCTCCCAAGTAGCTGGGACTACAGGTGCCCTCCACAATGCCCGGCTATTTTTTTTTTGTTGCAGTTGTTATTGTTGTTTTAGTTGGCCCGGGCCAGATTCAAACCCGCCAGCCTCCATGTGGCCGGCACCCTACCCACTGAACTATGGACACCCAGTTCAATATTTTTTCATGCGCATAAGTGATTCTTAAGTTTTGTTTTTTGGGGGTTTTTTGTTTGTTTGTTTGTTTTTTTGAGACAGAGTCTCACTTTGTTGCCCAGGCTATGCAGTCAGCCTAGTTCACGCTAACCTCAAACTCCCAGGCTCAAGTAATTCTCCTGCCTCAGCCTCCCAAGTAGCTGGGACTACAGGTGCCCACATCCCAAAGCCTGGCTAGTTTTCTGTTTTAAGTAGACAAGGTCTTGCTATTCCTCAGGCTGATTTTGAACTCCACTTTTGAGCTCAGATGATCCACCCATCTCAGCCTCCCAGAATGCTAGGATTACAGGCATGAGCCACCGTGCCAGGCCCAAGGTAAAAACTTTTAAATGCTACAGAAGGATTCAGACGAAAAACTAAGTAAATGGAAAGGCACACCATAGTCTTGACATCATAAAGGTATGAGTTCTTCTGAAATTAGTCTCTAAATTTAATCAGATTCTATTAAAATCCAAACTAAGTTTAAAACCTAGGTGACTTCAATGTTCAAGTGGAGAAAGCGAAAAAACAAGTCAGGAAAATTCTAAAAAAAAGATTATGGGGACATAGAGGAATCAGCTTTATCAAATATTAGAAGATATGATAAACCTGTTATATTGTATGGCACAGGAACATGAATCCAGAAATAAACACACATAAGAATTTTGTATGTGATTTTTTAAATTTTCTTTCAAATCTGTAGGTAAAAGATGAATATTCATTAAATAGAGTTAGAATAACTGGGTGTAGCCTTCTGGAAAAGTAGATGAAAGATCAAAATATAAAAAACAAAAAGTGGCTCTACACCCATAGCACAGTGGATATGCGTCAGCCACATACACTGAGGCTGGCAGGTTCGAACCCAGCCTGCGTCAGCTAAACAGCAATGACAACTGCAACAAAAAATAGCCAGGCGTTGTGGTGGGTGACTGTAGTTCCAGCTACTTGGGAAGCTGAGGCAAGAGAACCGTTTAAGTCCAAGAGTTTGAGGTTGCTGTGAGCTGTGACACCATGGTACTCTACCTAGGGCCACAGCTTGAGACTCTGTCTCAAAAAAAAAGAAAAAGATAAAAGAGTAGAGGACCTGGGCAGTGCCTGTGGCTCAGTGAGTAGGGCGCCGGCCCCATATGCTGAGGGTGATGGGTTCAGGCCCAGCCCTGGCCAAACTGCAACAAAAAAATAGCCGGGTGTTGTGCCAGGCGCCTGTAGTCCCAGCTGCTCGGGAGACTGAGGCAAGAGAATCGTGTAAGCCCAGAAGTTGGAGGTTGCTGTGAGCCGTGTGACCTCATGGTACTCTACCAAAGGGCGGTACAGTGAGACTCTTTCTTTACCAAAAAAAAAAAAAAAAAAAAAAAAAGAGTAGAGGACCTAAGTGTTCAACCTCCAAACACTACAGTAGGGAATTATCCACAAAATATTCAAGCAAAATTTCCAGAACTGAAAGACATAAGTTTACAGAGTAACTGAGCCCACCACGTACCCAGGAAAATGAGTAAAAATAGAGCCATACCAAGGTACATCATTGCAAAATTTTAGAACACTTACAGGAGATTCTACAAGCTTCCAGAGAGAAGAAATGTCATATGAAAAGGAACAGAAACCAGAATGGCTTTGGACTTATAAGCAACACCACCAAAAGCCAAAACACAAGCTAGAATATAAGCTTTTTGACTTTGTCTCTTTGTGTATCTTTGTCACTGTTGCTCACTGATGGCTTTGACTTTGTTTCTTTATGTATCTTTGTCACTGTTGTTCACTGATGGATCCCAAGTTCTTAGAGGCAGTGACAGGCATATATTAGGTTCTCAATAAAAATTTATTGAGAAAACAAAAACAATAGAGATGGCTTCAAAATTCTGAGGAAAAATGTCTTCTAGCCTATAAGCCAATGAAATAGTCAAATACAAATTTAGGATACAGACATTGTTTATAAAGTTTCTAATAATTATCCCTCCCTATACCCTTTCTCTAGAAGGTATGAGAGGTATGCTCTATCAAAACAAGAATTACCCCCTCAAAGGCAAGGAATACAGAAAATAGGAGATCTGATGCTAGAGGTGAGGCAAAGAACCCCTAGGGAAGATGGTGAAAAGAGATCCTAGGATGATAACTGTATATCAGACGTAAATAGAAATCAGTTCAGATTGGAGCAGTCACCAAGATGTCCACTGATTTACCCAAGAACAGAGTTCCCTGGTTATGCTGGCACAGATTCTTACATGTACTTAGCTTACCTGGGCCATATACTGATGAAGTCCCTACCCTCCCTTCTACCCCCTACCACCTGAATTAACGAGTATATGTATTTTACTCCATGAAAATATTCTCCTATCGGCTCAGAGCCTGTGGCTCAAGCGGCTAAGGTGCCAGCCACATACACCTGAGCTGGCAGGTTCGAATCCAGCCCGGGGCTGCCAAACAACAATGAGGACTACAAACAAAAAATAGCTGGGCGTTGTGGCGGGCGCCTGTAGTCCCAGCTACTTGGGAGGCGGAGGCAGGAGAATCACTTGAGCCCAGGAGTTGGAGGTTGCTGTGAGCTGTGATGCTACGGCATTCTACCCAGGGCGACAGCTCGAGGCTCTGTCTCAAAAAAAAGGAAGAAAATATTCTGCTATTACATTACTCTTGAGAGCTAGAAGTAAGCCAAGGTGAATTAAGAAACGAAATACAGTAAATCCCACTCATCTTGATCCCATTCTCGGAACAACTGAACCTGCCCTGTGCCACAGTTGAAGAAGTGTGGTGACCCTGTGTTTTCTAGCATACCTTGCTTTGTGGAGAGTCCTTAAGACCACTCATAAGGCCAGACGTGGTGGCTCATGCCTGTATTCCCAGGAGTCTGGGAGGCCGATGCGGGTGGATTGCCTGAGCTCAGGTTCGAGACCAGCCTGAGCCAGATCAAGACCTTGTCTCTAAAAATAGCCGGGCGTTGGTTCAACACCTCACGACATCAGTGGGTTTGAACCCAGCTTGGGCCAGCTAAACAATGACAACTGCAACAAAAAATAGCCAGACGTTGTGGCAGGCGGCCATAGTCCCAGCTACCTGGAAGGCTGAGGCAAGAGAATCGCTTAAGCCCAAGAGTCTGAGGTTGCTATGAGCCGTGACACTGTGGTACTCTACCGAGGGTGGCATAGTAAGACTCTGTCTCAAAAAAAAATAAAATAAAGGACCACCCACAGATTTGGTGATTTGCTAAGAAGACTCACAGGACTCAGCATATAAAGGCTATGGTTTATTACAGTGAGAGCACAGAAAGCAAAATCAGCAAAAAGAAAGGGCAATAGATTTTATTGGGGCTTGGTCATATAGGTACCCTCTGCCTAGCACATGCCAAAATTCGTGACTTCCAGAAAGAAATAAATATTTAATATAAACCATATTGTTTATACAAAGTTTAAGCACAAAGTTCTACTCTTACCATTGAGGGAATGATGAGACCCTTCCTAAAATCCATGTTCTCAGACACCATCCAGGTAGAAAGGTCTTGCAAGCAGACGTTTCTAAGGACAACAGTCCCAGGCTTCCTGTATTAACTCTTCTGCACAACTGTTCACTGGTCTTGCCCAGAAGGGGGCTCATATAAACAATTAGGGAAGCTGAAGCTAGACTATGACCTAGAACGTCTATTTAGTTTTTATTTTCCTAGAAGCCTTCCATGAGAGGTAATATTGCCTTTTCCTTACACAGCTGGATACATGGTTGCTAATTTGTCTTTTTTTTTTGCTTACTGAAAGATACTGTTGACAGGTACACAGGAAGGTAGTAAAACCATCAAGGAAAGCAAAGGAACATGTAGTGGATTTTATCTAAAAAAAATCATTCTCCTCACATGGTAACAGTTGTAATTGGGCACATGGCACCTTTCCCTGAGACTACGTATGGTCATGTGACTAAAGTCTTGCTTATGGTGCCTAAGTAGAAGAGATGGGCTATGTCTGGGTTTGGGTCTTTTTCTTTTGTTTGTTTGTTTTTTGGAGACAGGGTCTCACTCTGTTTCCCTGGGTAGAGTACTGTGGTGTCATCATAGCTCACATTAACCTAAAACTCTTGGACTCAAGCAATCCTCTTGCCTCAGCCTCCCAAGTAGCTGGAACTACAGGTACCTGCCACTACACCTGGCTAGTTTTTCTGTCTTTGATAGAGATAAGATCTCGCTCTTACTCAGGCTGGTCTCCAACTCCTGAACTCAGGTAGATCACCTGTCTCAGCCTCCCAGAATGCTATGATTATAGGTATGAGCTACCACATTGGCCTGAGTCTAGGTCTTAAACTTTACAGTGCCTTGTCCCTAATCTCATTCCCATTCCTGCTGGCTGGCACCCAACTAAAAACACAGATTTAATCACACAGATGTTAATCATTGTAGTGATAGCAGAAAACAGGTGTAAGGAATCAGTTCCCTGTATGACCACATGGAATAAGAGCTGCCCCACCAAACTGGACTGTTCACATTAGATTGGCATGTGAGAGAGAAGTAAACTCATTTTCAGTCAGTGTTGAATATCTTTGTTACGGTACTTTATCCCCCACCCTAACTAATAAAAAGTATGTAATACAGAAGATAGCATGGTAGCCACCTCAGGAAGAGGCATATAGGGAGCTTCTAAGATCTGGTAATGTTCTGTGTTTTACTGGGTCACTTATATATACTTACTGGGTATACTTATATGTATTATATTATTTTAATATATATAATATATAATATTACATAATATATATTATAATATATATTTTATATTCTTATGTATGTGTATATGCATGAATCATTTCACAGTTTAAAAAAGAGAAAAATACATAATAGTACTATTTGACCCCTGTTATATCAGCAAACATTTAAAAGTTTGATAATATTCAACATTGGACAGTGTGTGGCAAAACTAGAATCATCCTAAATTTTTTTTTGTTTGTTTGTTTTTAAAATTTTTTTTTATAGATAAAAATATGCACCATAGATGTGGCCCGACCCATTACACTCCCTCCCTCTAAACCTCCCCCCTCCCTTCCCCTTCCTTGGCCCTTTCCCCATAGTCTTGTGGTATAGTTGGGTTATAGCCTTCATGTGAAGGCTATAGTTTAGCTTCATAGTAGGGCTGAGTACATTGGATACTTTTTCTTCCATTC
>CAUYPK010072730.1:0-26727 GCA_963574355.1 Loris lydekkerianus | reverse complement strand
TATTCTTCTTAGTAAAGTATCTCAAGAATGGAAGAAAAAGTACCCAATGTACTCACCCCTACTATGAAACTAGTTTAGGACTTTCACATGAAAGCTGTAACCCAGTTGAGACCTGAGAATGGGGGGAATGGGGAGAGGGAGGGGAGGGAGGGGGAAGGTAGGTAGAGGGAGGGGGACTGGTGGGATCATACTTGCGGTGCATCTTGCAAGGATATATGTGAAACTTAGTAAATGTAGAATGTAAATGTCTTGGCACAACAACTAAAAAAACACCAGGAAGGCGAAGTAGACCGTTGTGATGAAAATGTGTCAAACGGTTTATGAAACTAGTGTATGATGCCCCATGATCATATCGATGTGCACAGCTATGATTTAATTAAAAAAAAAAAAAAAAGATAATGAAAGCCACATATGAAAGATTCACAGTCACAGTCATACTGTATGGGGAATTGTTGAAAGGGCCCTCTAAGAACTGGAATAAGACAAGGATGGCCACTGTCACATCTGTTCAACATTACATGGGAAGTCCTATCCAGAGCAATAAGGCAAGACCAAAAAAAAAAAAAAAAAGCATCTAAATCAGAAAATATTTATGTTAATATGATCTCATATCTAGAAAACCCTAAAGACTCCTTCAAAAGACCCCTAGAATTTATAAATTAATTCAATAAATTTCAACTTACAAAATCAATCTCTACAAATCAGTTACAATAGCTGCAAAGAAAATAAAATACCTAGGAGTATACTTAATCAAAGAGGTGAAAGCTATTTCCAAAGAGAACTACAAAACATGGTTGGAGATGAAATTGCAGATGACAGACACACACACACAGAAAAGTGGGAAAATGCCCCATGTTCATGGATTGAAAGAAGCAATATTGTCAAAAAACCTGCACTGCCCTAAATGATTTACAGTTGCAATGCAATTCCCAACAAAATACCAATGGCTTTTGTCAAAGAACTAGAAAAATAATACTAAATTTCATGTGGAACTAAAAAAGACCCTGAATAGCCAAAGTAATACTAAGCAAAAAGAACAAATCTGAAGGCATTACATTACTCAGTTTCATGGATTCAGTGAAATGGAAATGCTTATAAACTCTCGGAGGAAATGTAAATTAACAAAATCTTTTATGTGAAACAGTACAGAAAGTCTTCAAAGAACTAAAAGTACATAAAGTACTAATGTTCTTACTTACAAGTGGGAGTTAAATGATGGGTGTATGTGGTCATAAGTGCTGTGACGGACATTAGAAACTAAGAAAAGAGAAGGGTGGCTGGGGAACATAGTATTAAAAATTACATATTGTGCACAATATGGTGAAGCGTAAACTGAAAGCCCTGACTTCACTACACAATTCATCCATGTAACAAAAAACACTTCTACCCCTTAAATCTATTTAAATAATACTAGTAATACAAAAGAAAGTCTAAAACCCAAGGATTTTTTCAAGATGATTAGCTATCATCAAACTAGAGAAGAAGCCAGAAATTCTTAAATAGCAATTTCTCAATTTAAATCATGCACCAGAAATAGTTCTTTTTACATATTGCCTATTTCATATGCACATGCATACACACATGTTCAAAATAAATTCCTTTTTAAGTAACCATCCCATGGAAATTTTTTAAATTATTTCATAGAAAGTGTTTTTGGATAATAAAAACTGGTGAGCAGATCGAGAAGATAGAAATATATGTTTGAAAGAAATTGCATGCCTATGACAAGTTGCATGTACTCTTATGAGAAAAATTTATCCTAATTTTATTTTAAATTCTTACTTATATAAAATAAACCTCATATGTGCTACTTGTGATTTTCCAGATCCAGAGTCTGGAAGGAGTAGTCAATAAAACTCTATGTTAAAGTCTTTGTCTGCACAAACTCATTTCATATCAGATACATTATGTTAGTTTGAAGTTTTTGCAAAGATATTTATTGTATGATGTATAAATTCTGTAGCTGGTTATTAACTTTTTAGCAATTCTCTCCAAACTGAATACAGATGATTGATAGATAATTCTTGATACAGATACAGATAAATATTATCTACATAGACATATAATAATACATATATTCTATGTAAAAGGATTATTGTGGTAAATAAGACAAAGACCATTCCTCTATAGTGCTTTTTATCTATTCAGGGAGGAAGACAAAAATATATAAACAAATACATTAAGAGATTCATGAGTTGTAAAGGTGCCACTTCATTTAATGTGGTCAGGGAATTAGTATGAGAAGGTAACATTTGAACACGGACCTGTAAGTTCAAAAAAATCCAGTTACATGAATAGAAAAAATTCAGTCACGTATCTCAGAAAAGAGTCATTTCAAAAAGAAGTGAACAATACAGAATGTAGTTATAAGTATCACAGCGTTGAGGAAGTGCTAACTGCCAAAATGCTTTCAAATACTTTAATATACACAGTCAAATTTAATCTTAATTCTGTCTTTCAAGAAAATCATATCCTCAGGAAATTATTCTAAAATTTTCAGTAAAACCTATTGCTTTCTTTTTCCATTGCAGTTTTGTAGGAGACACTATTTTAGATGTGTTGATGGTACAACTCCTGTCTTCTTTTTTTTTTTTTTATTAAATCATAGCTGCGTACATTAATATGATCATGGGGCATCAAACACTAGCTTCACAGACCATTTGACACATTTTCATCCCAATAGTTAACATAGCCTTCTGTCTTCTATGACCTTCACAGAGGTGACCACCAAGTTACATAGCTCTGGCCGATTGGACATCAAATGAAAGAAAACTGAATGGGCTTCTTGGAAGCCTTTTTTTCCTGATTAAGCAACTTTAACTTTTTTGCCCTGTGCTCTTTCTTATGCAAATAATTAAAGCTTCAAGAAAACCCAAGAAAATCATAGAGATTATGAATATTCCTGGACTGAAGAATCATCACCAGTAGTTGATGACCTTCAGATTTCATATTATATGCAGAAAAAGCATTCCTATCTGATGCAAACATGTTCTTTGCTCTGTCTTTGATCCCTCTTTTTATCACTTCAAGTCATTTTTTTTGGCCATGTCCTTACTTCCATCAAACGATCAATTTCTTCTTCAGTGACAAGAAACTAGATCTCAGGGGAAATTTTTTAACTTCATGATTTTCTTGCATACTCAGATTTGGTGGGTTAATGCAGCTTCTCTATGAATAATTTCTAAAGTTGCATTTGTTAAAATGTTCTCTTCATGTTCTTTATTTCTACAAAGAAAAAGTAAGTGTCATGTTTATTTCTTCTATTGGTAGGACTTGTTAACTCTTAGAATTGATATATACAACTTTATCATCTTTCAAAGCTTTAGAGACTATAAAATTGGAGCTGAGAAAAAAATACTTTTTTAAAGAAATCATGAAATAATGCTTTAGGTTGAATTTATCATCATTTTTTAGATGATTCTCTTTCACACAAATTATTGTTCAGGAAGGATGATTGAATCTAGAAAGGGAAGAGGGAGGTGAATCATTTTTTCCATCCCTACATGCGAGCAAATAAGTCACCGAATTTAGCATCTTGATTTGGTTTTCTCAAAGCATTGACTTTCTTAGTGTTTTTTTTTTTTTAATATTTACATTTGAAAATAAAATTAAATAATCAATTACATTAACAAACATGTCCACTTCATCTACTTAGAAGGAATTGAAAATATTCCCATTTTTGTCATACTTAATTATTTTATATTTCTTCAATATGTAGATAGTTACAAACAAAGGTTACTAAAATTAAATTTTAAACAAATTTCTATATTTAAAATGTGTTACATAATGTAAGAGGATACCCAAGGGTGAGAGAATAATACACTGGTGAGTCAGAAATCTGAAGGTCAACCTTTTTCTTTTCTTTTTCTTTTTCTTTAAATAACCTCAGACAAATGGTTTTAGCCTCTATTTAGCTTATGTTTAATGTGGTCATTTGATTTGTCTTTTACCAGATGTACTCATTTCATAACTCACTTATTTTGAATCTAGAGAAATGCTATGCCAGGATCTGACATAATCATTTCTCAGACATTTTATAATCTAGCTTACTAAATAAGCTCTACGTGAGGCTATCTATGTTGTTTCTTGAGTGCAACGTACCAAAACAACTATAGGAAATCATAAAGAACCCCTCCAATCAGAAAGACTTAAAGAAGAGAGTATGTTTTGAGCTTTGATCTTGGCATTTTTGAAGTCATTAAGAAGATGAATTCTAGAGTAAAATAGCTTCTGTCCAAACTTGACCTCATATGGAACATACACCTATATATCTGTAGATACAATAATGCCTATTTTATGGGGCTAAAGAAAGACTTAGAGAAGTTAGTATATGGAATGTCTTAGGACAGTGTTTCTATGTTCTAAGTTCTTATCATTTAAGTAGGTGCAAAGGTGTGATGAGAATCTCAAGGCAAACTATCCCGAACTAGGAATGTCTGCCAGAGCATAAAACTTCAGAAAGATGTAGCTGGTGCATTATGTTAATATCCTAGGGATGCCATGACTCATCACCACAAATGGTGTGACTTAAAACAATAAACATGTGGAGAAAAGGGAACACTTCTGCACTGCTGGTGGGAGTGCAACTAATAGGTCCCTTTTGGAAAGATGTATGGAGAATATTCAGGGATCTAAAAGTAGACCTGCCTTTTGATCCTGCAATTTCTCTACTAGGTATATGTCCAAAAGACTAAAAATCACTTTATAACAAAGATATTTGCTTCAGATTGTTCATTGCAGCTCAATTCAGAATAGCCAAGTCATGGAAGAAGCCCAAGTGCCCACTGACTCATGAATGGATTAATATATTGTGGTGTATGTATACCATGGAATATTATGCAGCCTTAAAAAAGATGGAGATTTTACCTCTTTTACTTTTACATAGTTAGAGCTGGAACATATCTAGTTAGTAATGTATCTCAAGAATGTAAGAAAAAATATCCAATGTACTCAGTACTGTTATGAATCCAATTTACAATCACTCACACTTTCATATGAAGAATAAATCACAACTATGGCCCAGGATGAAGGAGGGAGAGGGATATGGGAGGAGAGGGGGATGGTCAGATAGAGGGAGGGTGAATGGTAGGATCACATTTATGGTGAATAATGCAAGGGTACATGTTGGATTTATTAAGTATAGAGTATAATTGTCTTAACACAATAATTAAGTAAATGAGATGAGGTTTCTATTAACCAGTGTGATGTAAACGCTCCTAATTCTATATAAAATCACATTGTACTCCATACATGCATTAATTTATACATGATATATGCATTTATGATTTGAAAAAAACAAAAAACAAAAAACATTTATTCTTTCATAGTTCAAGGTGTCAGAATGGCCATACTCCCTCCGAAAGCTTGAAAGAGAAACCTTTCCTTACCTCTTTTAGTTTCTGGGGAATCCTGGCATTCCTTGGTTTAGTTTACTCCAATCTCTGCATTGTCTTCACTAGCCTTCTCTTCCGTGTCCTCTCCCATTCTCTTATTATAAGAGTACTTGTCACTGGATTTAGCATTCACGTTAATCTAGAATGACCACATCTAAAGATCTTTAATGTAATTACATCTGCAAAGACCTCTTTTGCAAATAAGTTCACATTCCTGGGTTTCAGTTAGATGTAACCCTATAGGTTACCTATAGGAGAGTACAATTTAACATAATACATTTATTTTTTTATTTAGAAAGCAATTAAAGAGAAGCTTTGGAATAGAAGTAGAAAAGAAGTTGCATCTAATCCCCGAGCACAAGGTTAATAATTCATTTTATGGACACTCATAAGGCATTGGAAATTTGAGCGACAAGATGAGGACTATGATTTAGAAAAGATGAAGAAGTGCAGAATTCACTGAGTTGGTAAGACACTGGAGACAAAAGACCAGTTAGGAGGTACCTGCCAAAGCCCACAGAGAATTTCAGACTTGGTCTGGTGTCATGCTGCTGGAAATCATAAAAATATCATGAAGCAAAGATTTCTAAAACTTAATGGAAAACTGGATGGGAGTGGTTAATAACATAGGATAAGTTCAGAAAGAAAGTAATGTGAGGGATTAATTTTTTTGTGAGACATAACGAATTTGTGTTGGACATTCTGGACTATATATATCTCAGGAAACAATAAGAACTTGAGATAGATAGATAGATTCAGTTCTATAATTATGTTACTTGAAAGAATGATATTAGGTATTTATAGTCAAAGGCTTTGATTGACTCTTTCCAGATATGGTCCTTAAAATCCTATATATGGTAATGTTATTTGGCAACATAGCTAACAAAGTAAGAAGATTGTAATTTAAGTCTTTTTTTTTTTTTTTGAAACAGAGTCTCAAGCTGTTGCCCTGGGTAGAGTGCTGTGGCACATGCAACCTCAAACTCTTCCCAAGTAGCTGGGACTATAGGTGCCCACCACAAAGCCTGGCTAATTTTTTTTTTTTTGGTTGTAGTTGTCATTGTTATTTGGCAGGCCTGAGCTGGGTTTGAACCCACCAGCTGCAGTGTATGTTACTGGCACTCTAGCCACTGAGCTATAGGTGCAGAGCCTATAATTTAAGTCTTATTCAACCATGCTGCCACAAGTTGCCCATATAAGTTAAAATAAATAAAACAAATATAATAAGTTGCCTTCCTTTCCATATTTAGAAGCCAGATGGCCTAGCTTCGTTTAATCAGGTTTTGTTTCTAAGCTATAATTACTTCAGTAACTCTGGTATCTGGTTATCGAGGCAAAAGCATTCTATCAACATTTTGGGGCCTACCAGTCCATCATCTTGAGACAGTTAAACCTGGCCAGGAAAAAATGTTTTGTTTATTGACTTTTCCCCCTTTACCAACATACTAGTGCTTTGTTTTTTGGAGACAGAAAATATTGATATGCCAATTGATACAATGACTGAAACCAATTTGAGAACCCTTTTCAATATTAACAGCATAAATATATGCTTTGGCCATAGAGTAATCCTTCTTTCAATAAAGACAATCTATTTTGCCATCGACTACTTTGTTGTCAAGAGCTGTTGTATAAGAGACAAAACAAAAAATAGTACATAGCATAGAGGAATGTATACAAATAAAATAAGACATAAATAACTAAAATAATGTCAATAAGTTGGCATAGAAAGGACAGGAATCTTGAGTGAAGATTATCAGAAAGAGATGGAGATACAGGAAGTTTTTCATTAAGGACACTTATCCACCAGTTTATAGTCAGAAAAGACTGTCTCTAAGTTAGTGTTTTTCAAAGTGTAATTGTTGGGCCATCACTACCAAAATCAACTCAGGGGCTTAATAAAAAAGCAAACATAAGGATCCAGTTGCTGCTGCTGCTGATTTTTATGGAATTGCTATCTGCTTTGCAATAGGAGAAACATTCCTCTGAAGTCCTTTAAGAAGTTGACGGAAGACCCTCGCTACACTACAGCTAGTAGTTGTCTGAAACAGGCAGAGCAGTTGCAGCCTCTCCTATCCTGCAGCTATTCTCCACGGAGGAGAACCTGAACCTAATAGGAAGCAAGATCCTCCTCTTAGATCACAGTCAGCTTCAGTAAGGGTCGAGTGAGCTTTTCCTGCAGATACAACCAACTCATCCTGATACGGCTTTCTAATCCTCCACAGTTCCTCTGAAGCCTGAAATATCTTGAGCAGATTGGCATTCTTTTAACTCATTGGGGTTAAATGAATATAGGAAACCATTAAAATAAATATATCTTGTTGTAGGGAAACATTTGTTGTTAAATCATTTTGTCAAAGTGTGAATTAGGTTGTGTGACATGCAGAAAAACAAACTTTCATGTTGATAGAAAGGTTGAGGAAAAGATCTGGAAGGCAATAAATAATAGGTGATTAACTCAGCAGGCATGATAGAGTGAAAATGGCCGTGAGAAGGATATATATATTCAACTCTGCACTTCTATGTTATAGAAAAAAAAAAATTCATTCTTTTGGACCCTTCATTTCCCAACTTATACTATAGGGATTTTCTTAATCAGTATAAGTGTTGTAGCAGGAATTAAATGTGCCAATCTTGTTCTGTCACAATGTAGGTCTCAATGAAAAATGTTTCCTTTTCTTAAATTTGGGAATGTTTTATTTTTAATGAAGACAAATGGTTCAGAAAGTAGAGGAAAATATAATCACACTTTCAAATCTCATATTGCTCACAATATGCTAAGTATCTGCAACATGGAAAATTTACAGATAGGGACGATGTGACTAAACTGTAAGTATGACTTCTCCCCTTACATCAGCATCAGGACCCGGCCTTTGTGTATCGTCATCCAGCAGAATAGTCAATTCCAGGCAGAAAGTCATGTCTTGAGATTTTCATAAGGCCACTCCTTACCAATTTTCTTGCTTTTGCCCCACTTAAACTTTTGATTCCTTGACTTTAAAATCATGTCAGGGTGTCTGATTGGACTGTTTTTCCTGTACTCTGATCAACCACATTTCTTGCCTCTCTGTTCATTTTTATTAACTACACTCTCATCTCCTAAGTGTGCACTTTGCTCCTCAAATTAGAAGGGGTACTAGTATCAAGTGCAATACCTTACAAATCAAATGTTCTAAAATTCTATTAATAAATTGAATTGTTAGTATTGACTATGATGGATTTTTTTTTCATGGAATTTTAAAGCTTGATATATTTGTGTATGAGTTATTATTAACAAGGGTGAGTGATTTTATGAAGATATGGTTTAGGCTGTAGGTTAGGTTAGTACATAATACTGGTGGTGACTTCCAGCTTTTCCCCTTGCTCCCAGCCAAATGCAGTAGTTAAAATGTGTTTCCACTTGAGGTCGTTAAATACATCTCTAAAAAAAAGCTTCAGTTGCCTGTGAATATAATCTACAAAAATGTCCCAAATGTATTTAAGGGTGGTTTCTAATGTTCTTATATGTGGTTAGGCCATAATTTAAAATATATATTGTGGTCAACTATTGGCCAACTTAGGCATAAACGAAAAAGACATAGTGCTATGAAAGCTTATAATAGGGGATATTGTTCTAGTTTGAGAGTTACTCTAGACTTCCTGAAAGAGTGTTGGCTGAGTGAAATCTTAAATGTGAGTCAGGTCAGATAAGGAGCTTTCCAAAACTAAGCACATACAATGGTCCTGAGGTGTGAAAGAGCATGATACATGCTAATTTACCTGAAAGAAGTTGGACAGGGAAGTAATAACTGGATGTTAATTATGGAGAGACTGAAAAGAAGAATCATTATGTGAAAGCTTGCAAGCTCTATTATGGATTTTGGTCTTAAGAGCAAGGGAAATCACAGAAAATCACATTTTAAATAGAAAAATGACATTGTAATACTTCTATATTAAAACTACTCTACGATGCTGAAAGAGGATTGATTGGTAAGAAAAGTAGACAGTAGGATATCAGGTGGTTAGTGTTTGGGGGTCGAAGTACAAGAAGGCGACATCTAGGATGGTGAAGAGAGTAATCTTTAGGCAAATGCAGGGAGTAGTGTGGAGAGTCATGCTTTGGTTGGAAAGAAGCAGCTACGTTTTAGAATATTAATAATAAAATGTGACTTAATCAATTACATTGGGGTAATGAAAGGGAGAGGAAGATTTTGATGATAACACTCAAGTTTTGACTTCTGACTTGCTTATCTGATTGGTGGTAAACATCTTTGTGACAGGTAAGGGCTTTAACTCTGATTACACATGTGAGGATTGATAGATACATGGTAGGTGTGTACACAGATGTATAGACACATTTTACATTTTATTACTCCAAACATATATGAACTTATTTAGGCAGACTTTGGGCAGCCTAGGTTGAAGGATCTTCTTTCTGGTCATAGGGAGCTAACATTCTTGTCAGAAAATCACAAAAGATATTAAAAAATGATAGTATGGTCTGGATGGCTCCTGTGGCTCAAAGGAGTAGGGCGCTGGTCCCATATACCAGAGGTGGCGGGTTCAAACCCGGTCCTGGCCAAAAAAAAAACCTACAAAAAAAAAAAAAAATGCTAGTATTGTCAAATAACATTTTCTTGCCCATTGTGGTTCTTATTAGCAACAATGTATATGACTAGCTGTTTCTTTAGCTCACCAATCTCAAAATACATTCCAAGTCCAAACCAATATTTGCATTTGTCAGTGAGATGGTATAAGGAAACAATTAGCATGTAGATTGTAGGAAAGAACTTATTGATGTACAAATCTTCGTTTTATTACTAGGGCCTTATATGATTTATGAATTTCTGTGCATGACAATTTTCTATGAAAATAAAAACATATAGAACCTACTTTGTAGAGTTGTGAGAATTAAATAAACTAATACATGCAAAGTCCTTAGGAAAATATCTGCATTAGATCTACTGACCTTATCTGCTCAGTAGTTGCAGTTACTGTGTTAAGAGTGTCTTACAAATCATGCAAGGAAAAGTCTGGACTAAAAGTAGTTGCTGGGGGAATTCATGTGGAGGTCAGAGTGGAAGCAGGTGTGCGCGGGTCCAACAGAAGGAAACATGGCTGCCAAAGTGTTTGAGTCCAGTGGCAAGTTCGACCTGGCCTTAGCGTTGCAGGAGGCATGGTGAACTCTGCTTAGTATAATGTGGATGATGGACACAGAGCTGTCATCTTTGACTGATTCTGTGGAGCACAGGACATTGTGGTAGGGGAAGGGACTCACTTTCTCATCCCATGGGTACAGAAACCAATTATCTTTGACTGCCACTCTCGACCACATAACATGCCAGTCATCACTGGTACCAAAGATTGACAGAACATCAACATCTCGCTGGCATCCTCTTCCGTCTTCTGGCGGGCCAGTTTCCTCGAATTTTCACCAGCATTGGAGAGGACCAGGAGGAGCATGTGCTGCCATCTGTTGCTACAGAGATCCTCAGGTCAGTGGTGGCTCGCTTTGATGCTGAGAGCTAATCACCCAGAGAGAACTGGTCTCCAGGCAGGTGGGCGATTACCTTGCAGATCGAGCTGCAACCTTTGGGCTCATCCCGGGTGATGTTTCCTTGACACATCTGACCTTTGAGAAGGAGTTCACAGAAATGTGGAAGCCAAACAGGTGGCTCAGCAGGAAGCAGAGAGGGCCAGATTTGTGGTGGGAAAGGCTGAGCAGCAGAAAAAGGCAGCGATCGTCTTTGCCCAGGGCGACTTCAAGGCAGCAGAGCTGATTGCCAACTCATTGGCCCTGGTGGGTGATGGCCTGATAGAGCTCCACAAGCTGGAGGCTGCAGAGGATATTGCATTCCAGCTGTCGTGCTCTCGGAACATCACCTACCTGCCAGCAAGGCGGTCTGTGCCCCTCCGGCTGCCCCAGGCCTGCCCTGCCTGTAGTCCTCAGGCCGAGTGGGCCGAGTGGGCCACAGCCCACATGATGATTAACACCACTTCCTTTCTGCCCTCATCCAGAAATCACCAGGAAATCTCATGATTGGTTTAAAGTGAAGGAAATAAAAGTAAAATCACTTCAAATCTCTAATCATCAAATGAAGCTCTTTCATTCTGCTCACACCCATCTACTTTTTAAACTACCTCTCTACCAAAAAATTGCCAAGTGCCTACACAGACAAGCCTTGGGTCACAGTTCCAGGACTGTGGGAGCTCCATTCTAGGCACTGGCAGGTAGCAGAACAGAGGCAGGGCAGGGCCTGTATGGACCAGGGAGCACAGGTGTCAGCCTGGGCAGATGTGCAGTCTCTGTGCTATCTGCTGAAGGTTTGAGAATGTGGCACACAGCTCCACTGAGAGTGCAGCCTCAGTGTTTCCAGGGGTTCCTGCACCCACACAGCTGAAGAGAGGCGCTGGGGAATATCAGAGAGGAAGTGGTCTGTCTCTTTCCATAAGGCTGATTCTCTTTAACTGTGCGAACAGCGGAAGCAGGTGTGTTCAAACAGGGTATGGATCAAAGGATCTGCGCCTGTTAAGGTGGGTGGGTCTGATTGAGCTGCCCCCCAGGGTCCCAAAACTGGGATGGACTTGGATAGGGAGAGAGGAGGCCTCTCTGAGATGTGAGTCTGTCAAAGACTTCCTCTCCACACCCACCTTGGTCCCTCTCAAATACCCAACGGAATTCCAGCTTGAAGGATTGCATCCTGCCTGGCTGAACATGCCTGCTAAAGACTTGCTGCATTCTGAGTTCCTGGTTCCCTCATTCAGAGACTGCCCTTTTCAAGGGCTCTGTGCCTATGCTTTGAAGGAGACCACTATGGGAAGAAAACAAATGTATGTAAACTCCTCTCAATAAATGACTCACAGACTTTCCAAAAAAAGAAAAATTAAAATAAAAGTAGTTTCTTAGAATATATTCCAGCTATGCTAAAACATGGCTGAAGAGAGGGTTTCAGAGAGTAAATCATGATTTCCATCTTTGATATGTTTCTTTTTAGTTGACTGTGAGGTATCCAAGTGCACATTTTAGATATCTGTGAGATAAATGATGTGGAGTTTAGAGAAGACTGAAGTAGAGATAGAAATTAACTTTCAGATGAAAAAGAAAACAACTATGTAAGTCAATAAAATCACCTATAGGAAGCATATACAATGACGTTACACATTCAGTCATGCAGAAATAAGACTCTGAAATGGGAATTAGTCTATAGGCAGTTTTTTAGAGACTGATTTTAGGCTGAAAAAATATAAAAACTAAGAGGGCTGAATTAGGTACTGGGAAGATTAGGACAGTGATAAAGTGTCAACAGAGGCCACAGACAACCTCACAGGGCAGATGAAACCAAAGCAGATCTTTAAAACTTTCACAATTAAGGGAAATTTTTAATCATTTATAGTGCTATGTTGGCCAGTTATTGAATGTAGGATCTTCCAACAGATAAGGCCTCTCTGCTAGCAGCACTCCCAGTGCCTAGAAGAATGGAAGATGGAAATTTTTGTAGATAAACAAATTGTTGCATATTCATGCAATGAGATAATATTAGGTAACAGAAGGAATAAAGTACGGAAGAGCCGGTCACCAAAGACTACATACCATATGGTTACACTTACATGAAATATCTGAAATAGGTGAGGAGAAAAGTAGATTAGTAGTTGTCAAGAGCTGGGGAGAGGTGTAGGTAAAGATTTCCAACTCCATAACTCTATGGAGTTATGAAAATATTCTGAAATTAGACAGTGGAGTTTGCTGCACTGTGAATATACTAAAACTCATTGATTTGTGTACTTTACGATGATGAATTTTATGACTTGTAAATTATATCTTAGTAATTCTGTTATTAACATAAAAGGAACCATTGAAGTAGAAATAGGAGTGGTGATAAAACATTCTCCTTGTATTAGCCTTGACATGAAAACTCTTTTTCATGTATCGTTTGATTTGATGGTAATTATAATGATGATAGATTATCACTGAGTATGCATTTGATATATTTTAAACTTTGGCTTGTCTCACATGATATTAAAGGAATTGAGATTATTCAGAAAAAAGTTTATTATAGTTAGCAAGACGAAAGTTAATTACTACTTTATTAAAAGTCAATTTTGCTTGAATTGTGTCAATATAAACTAGAATGGAAAACATGGACCAGTGGATGCTAAAGATGTGTGTGTACAGTAAATGAATAACACTTTCAATATGTTTGGCTATGAATGTGTGAAAAGAAATAGTGCTATTAGGTAAAATGGGAGAAAGGCAGGGATTTTACTTTATGATAAATGTGTAAACTTGTTTAAATATTAATAGGAGGAAGCTATTGCAAATGGAAAGATTAATGGATGGGGAAAATAGGAGATTATGGGGAATGTCTAGCAAAATAATAGAAGTAACACTATCCATTGTGTATTATAGAATGAGATGATCTCATAGGTCTTATACAGAGTAGAACCTCTGGAAGTGGACCACCCAAGGGACCATAACTAACTGGTCAACATACCCAGGTGATCAACATAAGGAGCTAGGCCTCCTGTACTGTTACGTACACGTGGTGCGTATTTGGTCTATGAAAATTAGGTCAACATAAGTAGGTGGTCAATGCAGGGAGGTGGTCAACTATAGAGGTTCTACTGTATTTACTGGTTTAAAGTGTATACATCTGAAAAGATAATAGTAGATACACAAAAGATAAATAACTCAGCTCAAATTCTATAGTCTTAAACTTGGTTGTTTGTGATCCTTTGTTACAGCAACTTCTAAAAATTAATATCTATGTTAATCCCATCACACTTTCAGGGGGATCCTCCCTATTCTTTCTTTCCTTGTCTTTTTGAAAAGTTTGGAGCATTTAGCCGAGGAGTTTAAAGCTCTATGGAATGGCAGAGCTGTTAAGTTATTAGGACACATTTAGATACAACTGTGGCCATCAGCCAAACATTCACATTCAACTACTTTGCAAGTAATATTGTGTTATAACACCTGTTATATGCTGTGTGATATATATTTCACAAGTTAGATGTGTAACAAAAGTTATGTATTGTGCTCTAAGAGAAGTTAGATTGTGTTATAACCCAAGTTATATTATGTTATGACACTTATGTTATGCCACTTATATTGTGTTAAGACACTGAGATTTGGGGATTTGTAGGTTATAGCTATTAGTGTTACCTTAATACAGAAAGTGGTATACTTGAAGAGGAATGTTCTCATAACATAAGCCTACAATGTTTGGGAATGCCTTAGCAGTTTGGTAGTAGCGAGCAACGAAGAAAAATGATATCTGAGGCTGAACAGCTGGAGAGCTGTGTGTGTGCGTAGGAGGTTTTCTTAATGCTCATTCAACGGAATTTAAAAAGTTTTAATGGACTAGTAATGACTGTGTATAACTTACTGTTTTCCTTTGTATATTTAAAATTGTTATTCCATACCTGGTCCATCTTTGTGTACTAAGTGTGGTGGTTGGGTGTCAGATAAGTGATTTGTGTGTTTTGTTTTTTAGTTATAGGATTCTATACTAGGAAGACCCAAATCCAAAACTTGCAGAAAAGACAATGGATCACCTGGAGCTCCTAGAGTTTGAACTGGATGTAATCACTACATGGACCTGCAGGTTGGCCATTAAATCTGACTGTGTGACTAAGTTTTAGCTGATGATGTGAGAGCACAAGTTACATGAGCCTTTTCCAAGTTTGATTCATAAAAATACTTTGTATAAAACCTCTGGTTTTCCTTCTCCCCTGTCTGCAGGTCATATTTAAAGGATTTAGTACAAGAATTCAATACTTTAAGAAGCCGGACTTCTAACACCCACAACAAACTGTTATATGAGTAACAAATAAAATTAAATTTTGTAAAGCTAGTGATATTTGGTGTTATAGCCCTTAGCCTACTCATATAAAATGAAAAATTTACCAAAATACATTATCCAAGGATTACCTTTTGTACACATGAAATTAAGGCAACAAAACTATATTGTCTTATAGTTCTTCTGGATGCTAGAAATTTAAATTCAAGCCATAAGAAGGTTCGTGTTCCCTCCAAAACCAGTAGAGGATTCCTTCCTTGCCTCTTCCCGGTTTTGGTGGTTTGCTGACAATCTTTTGTGTTACTTGCCCTGCAGCTGCAAACCTCCAATATCTGCTTCTCCTGCGGTGTCTGCTCAGCTCAAATTGAAATCCTCTTCTAAGGATACCCACCCTATCAGATTAGGGGCCGATCCTACTCAAATATGACTTCATCCTAATTTAAGTAATTATAATACATCTGCAATTACCCTGTTTCCAAATAAATACTGAAGTACTGTGGGTTAGGATGTCATCATATATTTTAGAGTAAAGGGGTACAAATGTCAAACCTGTAACAGCATATAAATGACATACATTATTTTTCTCCATATTACATTATTCAGAATACAGAATTTGAGCTGAGTATACCACGGTATACCTAACTCTGAGGAAATGTAATCTATTTGTGTGTGTTCAGGAGAAAAGGAAGCAGTTTTGGACAATGTCTGGGCAATCGCTGCCACACTGATGGAGACTGAACTATCTCAGGTCAGGAAAGCAACTCAAAGGACTTTTAGGTTGTCCCTGGAGTAAATTTCTAGGACATGCAGCATTTGAGGTAATGAAGAGAACACATGATGTGTGCTCCCAGGGCAGATGTTAGATTGTTTCAGCAGGGAAAGACAGTTAATGTTACCTTCTCTCTTCTCCCAGGCATTTAGAGAGTTCTGACCTGTGCTGGCATCTCTGGGAGCTGGAAGTAGGTGGCTCATGGATTGCATCTATTTTGAAAGAAACTGAAATCAGAGTTCTGAATATTGAATTATCAAGACGATATAAGAATAGTCTGTGAATGAGAACTGATCCAAAATAAAGTTATCAATCAGACAGTGAAGAGCAAATGTGTTCAAGAGGCAGACCGTGGGCAGGATATGGGAGGCACTGTTTATTCAAGAGGACAGTCTTCCACAGAACACGTGCAACAGAATCTTGACTTGACTTGTACTGAGACATTAAAAACACTGAGACAATACATGGAAGTCACAGAAGGCAGGGTAAATGTGGACATAACCAGACTGGTCATGAATTGGGTGGACACTGTGTTTACACAAAGACAATTTGTGTTTTTTGAAAGATGAATCATGTAATCAAAAACTTTGAGGGAAACTAATGATGTTTTGTAGAGAGTAGTGGTAATGATGGTAGTGTAGAGAGAGACAATACATAGGAAAATCTATTAGTATACATTTTAATATGTATAATATGACAAAGGACTTGGATTGGGGACACAGCAGTGGAGATACATTCAATTATTTATTTATCAAACACTGACTTACTAGGTTTTGTATAAAACTCTAAAGATCAAAGTCTTGGCCTATTGCATTGGAAGAATAATAATGCCAGAAACCTAAAGGTGTTATAAAGAAAAATATTTAAGGAAAAGTGAATGAAATTAAGGTTGCTCTTTCAGATGGGGTGGGACCAGAAGGCTTCTCGGGAATGAAATGTTTAAGTAGATATTTATTTGAAAATAGGGGATTGATCTTGGTGAACAGGTTGTCAGGCAAGAAAAAACCTCAAGTACAAGGGCCCTGAATCTGGTAAGAAAGGAATAAGAACAAGTGGAAAGTGGATAGGGGTTGAAGTGGGAGGGATAGTCACGGTCAAACTATATAGGCCATGGTGAGATCTGTATTCTTTTTGAATGTGTTGACTTTGAAGTATTTATTAAACATTAAAATGAGAGATTGCCTCTACAGCTGGATTTACTACTTTGGAGTTCAGGAGAAATATGGGAGATGAAGATGTAGTCATTAGCATATAGATTATAGTTAAAGTTAGAGGACTGGATATCATGTGCATTGAACGTCATAGAATTGATGAAATTATTTAGTTGGTAGATGCCTTATTAGATATACTAGGATTCTAGAGATGGATGTATTTTATACCATAACGGATTATAATTATAATGAAACTAAGAAAATCGTTGAATTATGTCATAAGGTGCATTTGAAGGGTAACTGGTGACTTTGATTTCGGCTATGTTATTTTCAAAAGACATAGATCTTGTAAAAATGTATTACAGGCATCTGGAGAAGAGGGAGCACAATTTGGAAGGGAAGAAATATAAAGATTTTGGTGTTGTCAGCCAAGAAATGGCATTTGAAGTTAAAAAATGAAATACAGTGTCATTTTATCAGCAGGAGTGAGTATGGAGGGAACTCTGAATTTGTAACTGACTGCGGTAATCTGAATAATAAGTCCCCCAATATATCCACATATGCACATCCTCTCATCTCTGGAACCTATAAATACATTATGTGGCAAAAATGACTTTGCAAATATGATTGAAGATCTTGAGATAAGGAAATTTTATTGTGGATTATTTAGGGGAGCCCTGTATATCACATATACCTTCATAAGGGGGAGGGAAGAAGATGGCAAATGTGTGTATGTGTGTGTGTGTGTGTGTGTGTGCGCGTGCGCGCGCGCATCAAAATATCCCTGGCACTTTACACAATTCCCTGAATATAAATTTTAATATTTAAGTCTCTATAAAATATTCTTCTTTGTATGTAAATGTTTATGGCATACATCTGACCACTTATAAATAATTTGATGAATACTAATGAGAGGAAACTAAACTTTAATATGGAAGGTGCCATAAAAAGGTATACACATTTTAAGAAAGGGAAAAAAACTGTATTAAAATTGTAATACTCAACATATGTTGATAAAATTTGTTATCTTTTACATTTTATCTTGTATTTCTTATAATGCAGACATCAAACACAACTTGAGTGCTATAATTTTACAACAATTTTTTCTTTTCAAAAACAGATATATATATATATATTTGGCTCCCACTGTGTATGTAAGCATTATAGATAAGTAACTGAAATAAGTTTCTACATAGAAAAAGAATTAAAAAAGTTATGAGAAGCTTTTGAAACAGTGATGATCATGGGAAACTAGGACTCTGTTCTTGTTTTAACTAGATATACAACTGAAATATACAGTTGTACCTCTGTAAGTTGACTATCCAAGGGAATGTAACAAACTGTCAACATATGGAGGTGGTCAACATAAGGAACTAGGCCTACTCTACTGACACGTACATGTGGTGCACATCTGGTCTATGAAAATTAGGTCAAGTTAAAGAGATGGTCACTGTAGGGATGTGGTCCACCTCTGCAGGCTCTACTTATGAGTCATAATAAATTTAATTCATTAGGATATGTAAAAAAAAAAAAAAAAATGTGAGCAGTTGACTGCCTAACAGAAGAAGTACCTTAGTTAATGATGAATTAGAGCAATAATCAGTAGGCATGATATTTAGTGATTGCTGACTACATACTTACACTTAATGCCTTGATCTACCATAATGAATAAGACAGAGTTTATACCCTAATTTACACATGGGGCAGTGTTCCTCAAATGTGGTTCTGGACCAGAGGCATCAAAATCACCTGCAGTCCACTTCAGCTCTCTTATACAAAAATCTTTGGAGGAAGAACCAGCATCTATCTTTTTCTTTTTTCCTAAAATAGACTTCTCTGTAGGCTCCTCTTGGCTGTAAATATTTCTTAGATAATCTTTATTTTTTGATGACATTGTAAATTTTGAGAAACAGTGGTAATGTATTTTGCAGAATGTACCCACAATGGCACATTTCGAATTTGTCTGATGACTGAGGTTATGGGCTTCGGGAAGGAATATGGCAGAGATGTAGTTGTATCTTCATCACGTATCAAATGTATACACTGTCAACAGGACTATTGATGCTGTCCTTTATCACCTGGCTGAAGTTTTGCTTGCCATGTTTCTTTACTGTAAATTTATTCTTTCTTTCCCCCATTTTCTATAATGTCCTCCTAGGAAGAAAGTCATGGTCAGCCCACTATTAAGAAGCAAAGCGTTATTCTTCACCTCCCTTAAGGCAGAGCACAAATTATTTGGAATTTTTATGTATAAGAGACATATCTCTTCTCCACCATTTGATATTTTATTCATTGATTTATGTCTCTATGGACTCATGGATATTGATTTCATGCTTGGGGTTATAATTTCATGCTACTTTGTTTATTCTGTTGCTCAGAGTATACCAGTATTGAACACTTAGAGCTCATTCTGTTGTCTCCGATGCCCCCATTGATGTGCTTCATCAATGTGGGGTATTTTAAAAACACTTTCTTACTTTCTGGTACTCTGAGATGCTCCAGGCTCGCCTTTCCCACTCCAATTCTAAAGACCATTTTTTGGGGAAAATGACTTCTCACTCATGCCTTCAACCCTAACCTATCATCAGAGGCATCATCATTCTAGCATTCTCTCCTTGCTTAAATGTGAATTCCCTCTCCAACAGTGAGAAACCTGGCACCCACCACCACCTACCATGCATTATCTAATCCTTCAATTTCAATTTACATTCAGAGCAGTATCAAATTTTTAACCTGTAACTTTCCATACATTTTTTAAACAAGTTTCTCAGTGCCTATTGTACATATAAAAGTGATATGGTGGGTGGATCACATTGAAGAAAAATTTTCTGGATTTAATTACATTCAATTCTCCCCGCCTTACAAGATTAAAAAATGTCTTCTTAATTAGAATAACCACTTTCCTTCTTTGTATTTTAAATATTTAACACTAAGTAAAATTAAAAATAGCTTGCATTAACTTTAATTTGTAGATTTATCAGTAATTAAATAGCCTTAGCAACAATCACAATAATAAAATGTTCTTGCATGTAATCTCTTTGTGTTACTCTTACGGGTTAGACGCCTCACTCTGAATTTAATTAGGTGATATTGTCCACCTCTGCAGGCTCTACTTATGAGTCATAATAAATTTAATTTATTAGGATATGTAAAAAAAAAAAAAATGTGAGCAGTTGACTGCCTAACAGAAGAAGTACCTTAGGTAAGCTTTTGGATGTAGCTATTAGCGACCTACATAAACTAACTTAAGGGAGAAGAACAAAAAGGTAGAGGTGGTTTAAATCTGAGCTGTCTAATGGGAGTACCTGGGAGGAAGACGGGCCACAGAAATACGCTGAAATGAGAGCCAGCGAGGCATGTTGACTTTCTCTTTCAAGCTCTGTTCCTCTCTGTGTGCTCCTTCTTTATTTATTTTTCTTGAGTAGCCCCTCTGTTCACTCATCCAAACTTGTCATTCCTTGATTCTTGAACTTGCACTTTCCTGAAATACCTATCCCAAATATAAGTCTTTTCTGTGAACAAATTCTCAATCAGAGACAATGATTGGCCTCTGATTTATCAATCAATATTGAGCATAAAAGAGGTACATTAATCTAAATGGCTTCCAAGGCTAACCATGGTGGCAGAGCTGGGCACTAAAGACGTGGTGGTTGGGACTGGGTAGTGCCACTGAAATGTGCTCTACAAAGCTGAATAAAGCATTGAACATCAAATTAGTAACAGATCTAGTCATGTCAAAATGGCAGGGCCAGGTCTACAGAATTGCCTGAACCCTTTCTCTGTTACAGCATTTCATCTCATAGCTTTTATTTAGTGCATCTATCACTTACATTCATTCTTTATTTTTTTTTCCTTTCAGGTAACACTTTATTTTTTAAGGCAGTTTAAGGTTTATAGCAATAGTGAACAGAAAGTAGAGAAAGTTTCCATATATGAGAGGTGTTCAGAAAGTTCATGGAAAGTGCATATTATGGAAAAAAATTATGCAATTCAAAAGATTTTACATCAAAATAAGCTCATAGGAATTTGTTGTATACGAGCAGGATCCAGTGTGAGGAACTAAGAAGGATAAGGGATCACTTTACCCTATCAGAGCACCACTAATTTTACTAAAATTGAAATAAGAATAAACATTAAATTTATGGTAAAGTTTGGGTGAAAGCATGGTGAAATCACTAATACTTCATAAAAATATTTTGGGGACAATGCCCCAAACAAATCACCAGTTTACAAATCAAAAACTCATTCAAAAAGGAACAAGAGGATGTTAAAGATTGTCCACAGCAGTTTTCAAGTATAAAATGTGTCTTGTTTATGCCCTAAGTGAAGAGAAACAACAATTAACAGTGGAAACAATAACCATTACTTGTAGACATTTTTTTTTTTTTTTTTTTTTTTTTTATATAGAGTCTCAGTCTGTCACTCTGGATAGAGTGCTGTGGCATCATCTTCGCTCACAACAACTCCATAGAAATCTTAATTGGTTCAAAGCACCATCATTGCAGTGGCTACCAAGATGAGGAAGGAAGTGGTCTAGTTAAAAGTGGACCAGTTGAGAACAAAATTCTTAGAGAGTCGAATAATACACAATGGAGATTCACAACAGTGAAGGGTGGAAAGGGGGTGGAAGATGACCAATTAGTTAATGGGTGTAACATATGTTATTTGGGTGATAGATACCACAGAAGCCGTGACTTGGTCACCACACAATGTATGCACACAAGAAAACGACACAGGTACCCCATAAATTTATACAAATAAGAGAAAAAAGAGCAAAGAATATGGCAACAGTTCTTTGGGATGCTCAAGGCATTTTGCCTGCTGATTTTCAGGAGGGCCAAACGAAAACATCTGCTTGTATGAGGGTTTTTGGTAAAGTTACCCAAAGCTTTAGGGGCACAGTTTCACCAGAAAGTCTTTCTCCACCACAGCAATACTCTTTCCTTTCATCAAGCAAAGGCAATTTTGCCAGAGTTGCAATGGAAAATCTTTAAGGATCCACCTCACAGTTCTGATTTGGCTCCTTCTGACTTTGTTATTGTTTCCTAATCCTAAAAAAAAAAAGAAATCTGTCAAGGGAATCTTTTTTTTTTTTTTTTTTTTTAAGTAGGTAATGTAAAAAGATTGCATTGACACACTTAAATTCCTGGGACTTTCAATTCTTTAGTGATGGACCAACTTGAGAGAGAAAGTGTATTTTAAAATTCTATATTTTAATTTAATTTTTCTATGAACTTTTTGAAGTCTTCTAGTATTTCATGCCCCCACTCATGCACAGCCTCCCCTACCCATGCCCTACAAGAGTGGGACATTTGCTACAATTGATGAGCCTGGGTTAATACATCATTATCCTACCACTTCTATAGTTTATATATTAGATAAAGTTCATTCTTAGTGCTGTACAGTCTGTGGTTTTGGCAAATGTAGAATGACCTGTACTCATCATTATAATACCATACAAAGTAGTTTCCCTGCCTTAGAAATCTTGGGCTCTATTTATTCATTCCTTGCTCCCTTCAGCCCTTGGCAATCACTCATCTTTTTACTGTCTTCACAGTTTGGCCTTTCCTAGAATGTCATATAGTTGCAATAATGAAGCAGGCAGCCTTTTGATTCCAATTTCTCTCACTTGGTAACACATATCTGCAGTTTCTCCCTGTCTTTCCGTGACTGGTTAGCTCATTTCTTTTTAGTGCTGAGTAATGTTCCCAGTGATTCATTCTCAATCAGTCATCTCCTGAGTCTCTCCTCTGTATTAACTAAATCACTACTTTCAGAAATGTATATGGGAGTGAGAAATATACCTCACCAAGTTCCTGTAGCATAATAAATCTCGCAATAAGTTAAAGTGTGATTCTTCATTATATGCTTTAATACAAAAAATAGGCACTCCAGTGTTCCCAAGCTTCTCAAAACTCTTATTGTCTGCTTCTATACAAGTACTGATCTTGAAATTGCTAGTATTATATTACCTCAGAGATACAGAGAAACCAGGTGAACTCAGTTAATATCTTTTTTTGTTGTTGTTGTTAACATAGCCTTTACGGAATTTTCTTAGTTATTGTCTTAAGAAATTTGTATTCTACACCTAGTAATTTCACACTAGTTTATTTAGGAGTTCCATTTTCACTCCTCAGCAGATTTTACATATTTCTCATATGCTTCTTCACTCATTAGTTTGTCTAGTTCTGAAGGGTTATGCAGTGTCATCTTGATCAGCCTACCATCTTCTTAACAGGATTTGGTGACAAGTCCTAGATTTTCTGCCAGAGCTTCATTAATTTCAGCTACTTCTCCCAATAAAGGAGAATAGCGTTCGCCAGCAGCTTTCACACTTTCCAAAGTGCCAAACTCATCTTGTTTGTTTAATTTTGTCCCAACTTCAGGTAGACTACAGTAAACATCTCCCAAAGCTTCCTGTGCAAAATTGCTGATTCCCACTGTTCCAACACCATTTTCTGCTGTCACCCATTCATGATTCTCCCTAAATTTACTCACTGCGAGCAGAGTGGGTCCCGTGTGCAGCGACCGGATGGTGCCCGCCCCCCACCCCCACTCCTCCACCTCTCCCACGCCCTATCCCCCACCCCTAGACCCCCAGCTGCCAGGACCGTAGCAGGCAGGGCGAGGCCGCGCGGAGGCCCAGCCCAGGCTGTAGGCCATAGCCCGCAGGAGCCGTGCCCCTCACAACACCACGTTGGCAGGCCTGAACTCAGTCAAAATCTTGAAAGAATAAAGTAAAGGTCAAAACACAGCCCAGCACCTATGCGAATATACCTTTAAAATTACTTTTCTTACTTGGGGCAATGTTTTGTAACTAAATCCCTCAAAGGAGAGAAGGGTTAGCCTGAGTGGTTTACAAGTTAAAATGTATACTTTAGGAGTCAATGAAATGTGAGGAGAACATCATTTTCTGCAAGATAATAGGAAAAGCTTTGTACTTTCCAGTGAAAAGATAATGGAAACTTATCTTCCTAGATGCCACTTGATTTAAAAAAATTGACTACTGTATAAATTATGTAATTTATTTTTATATGCCTATAAAGATCTTTTCACTACATTTCCTTTATTTAGTTACTAAGAGTTAACCAAGTTTTCAAGTGAATGAAAAATTTTGAAATAAGATGGCATACCTACTAGCAGACAACAAAGCTATGCTATTAAGCCACAAATGCCTGGTTTCCTGATGTCACACACAGGAGGCACAAGAATGCATTCATAAAGAGGAGTTTGGCTTTCATGGTTTCCTCAGTGAATCTTCCCAGGTTGCTAACATTCTTTATGAGCCTTTGGATTCCATCAAGTTTTGCTCTTTTAATGTCAAGTTAATTATCAATTTCATAATTCATATTTAGAGACAAGGCTCCCTAACTATGGATGATGCTCCCTTGAAATGAACATTAGACTAGTGTATAGATACACAGACATCAAAACGTGAACAACCTAATACCAACCTAATATTAATTAAAACTTCCTGGAGAGAGACAAAGATAGAGATGGAGATAGAGATAGAAATAGAAATAGAGTTAGAGAAAGAGAAAATTTCCTATCTGAAATAACGAGTTAAAAATCTGAAGAGCTGCATGCACACGGAATCCATTACTTATATCTATTGTCAAGTCAGAACACAATGCATTAAATGGATAGATGGTTTTGCTGGCAGCAAATACAGAGACGGCCTTAAGGCAGAGAGTATAAGCTAAATATTAGGTCCCAGGGCAATATTGTAATAATCCCATATAGGCCCTAACCTTAAGAATGTTACAATGACATCAAAAGCAATGTCAATGTCTTTATTAATATTCATTAAATTAAATATATTTTAAAATATCTTTTGAAGTGAGAGCCAAAACAAGCCTACTGTCATAAAGAAATACATAAAGATAATATACTTCTAGCTGTATTTATAGGGTTCCTGAACATTACAGAAATGGAAGGTGGTGAAAAGTGAGGAAATCTCTATTTTAGGCATATATGAATTTATTATGTAACTCTTGCAGAATTCAAATTTTAATTTGCATATAGTGTCACACGCCAGAAGCAGATATTTTATGCATAGCCACAGATGGAAACTGTTAGCTAAGATTTTTTCTTCAGTTTATCATCATTAGTTATTAATTGGAATGGATTGGTATCTACCTGCAGGCTTTGCAAGAAGAAAAATGCAAAGTTAATGAATTTGAAGATCACAGTTCAAATGGCTATAAGGAGAACAGTGCAAAGTATGAGAAATAGTTGGCATATGCTCTTCAGGTATATACCTGGTTAATTTTAGAGTGTTTAAAAGGAAAATCTGCTACTCTAAGAAGCCCAAATTAGGACTGCAGAGGACATGAGAGTTCACCCTTCTCTTATACCAGTTCTGAGACCTAACAAAACAGTCAGAGAAATAAAATTGGCTACATTTCAAAAATAACTTCCCTTTGAACTTTAGCAAGTACACAAATGTTTATATTAATGAAAATCACAAATATTCTTTACAAGATACTATTTACATTACAGTATACATTACGTATATTTGTTTTATTTAAATAAAGATACTGCTTTTTTTTTTTTTGCAGAATGCCATCTTTCTCAGTTTTTACTTTCAGAGAGTTTAGTTTCTCTTATTTATTATCTTATATTTAAACAACCCCAGTACGATGGGAAATATATTTAAGGACAAAATTTAAATAAAGACAACTCAAAAGCAACAAGCAGGGAAGGCACGATGTCACCACCATTCAGAGTCTGGTGTCATACAGCTGCCTTAGCTGCCTCAAGGAATTTCCTTCACGAAGTCTGGATTCTGCTCTCAGTCACTCTCCATCACTCTAATGTTCAATTTATTCACTCCCTGTCATTCAGAGCTGAATATGGTATTTACTTCGTAAAGACCTTAGGAAGATCAGCTAAGACCATACACTCCATAGCTTCACACAGTGGCAGTGTTGTATCCAGTGAGGTTTGTCTGCTGAGGTGCCATTATTGCTAATTGAAAACTTTCCCAGTTCTCCAATGTGACAACTTGGAATATAGTTGGCATTGGCATTAATAAAAAATGGAAGGAAGGAAGGGAGGGAGGGTGGGAGGGAGGGAGGGAGGGAGAGAGAGAGAGAGAGAGAGAGAGAGAGAGAGAGAGAGAAAGAAAGAAAGGACCAGATACTCTGAAGCACCATTTGGATTGTACATTAATAATCACTCCCAGAGCCTTGTGTGAGGATGGGAAGAGAGACAAGAGAGAAAGATAGATTCAGATTGAAAAGAACTGTTCCAGATTAATTGATAAGGGAAAGAAATGTGAAATAACAAAGAAGAGAATGTTACACATCATTTCTAATCAGCTCCATTTTTCCCCACTGTCTTTTCTTCTCCTTCATCTCCTCCTCCTCCTCCACCTCTTCTTCTTCCTCCTCCTCCTCCTCCTCCTCCTCTTCCTCCTCCTCCTCCACCTCTTCGTCCTCCTCCACCTCTTCCACCTCCTCCTCCACCTCTTCCTCCACCTCTTCCTCCTCCTCTTCCTCCTCCTCCTCCTCCACCTCTTCCTCCTCCTCCTCCTCCTCCTCCTCCACCTCTTCCTCCTCCTCCTCCACCTCTTCCTCCTCCTCTTCCTCCTCCACCTCCTCCTCCTCCTCCTGCACATCTTCCTCCTCCACCTCCTC
>CAUYPK010072729.1:0-46234 GCA_963574355.1 Loris lydekkerianus | reverse complement strand
TTCATGTTTACATGGATGGAGCTGGAACATATTCTTCTTAGCAAAGTATCTCAGGAATGGAAGAAAAAGTATCCAATGTACTCAGCCCTACTATGAAGCTAAATTACAGCTTTCACATGAAGGTTATAACCCAACTATAGCCCAATATGATGAGGAAAAGGCCAAGGAAGGGGGAGGGAGGGGTGAGGTTAGGGTGGATGGATGGTAATGGGTGGGACCACACCTACAGTGTATGTTAGAATGGGTACAGGTGAAACTTACTAATGGCAGTATACAAATGTCTACGTACAATAACTAAGAAAATGCCATAAAGGGTATGTTGAACAGTTTGATGAGAATATTTCAGATTGTGTATGAAACCAGCACATTGTACCCCTTGATTGCACTAATGTACACAGCTATGATTTAACAATATAAAAAAAATAAATTATTAAAAAAATATATGTATGATTCTTATGTTTGGATGTTTTACATAATCCCATATTTATTAGAGACTTTAGTGAGAGGCTTGATTCTTTTTTCTTTATTTTTGACTGATTTGGCTTAATTCAAAAGCCTTGTCTCCAAGCTCTGAAGTTATTTCTTCTTCTTGGTTTAGTCTATTGTTAAGGGTTTCCATTGTGTTTTAAAATTCCTTAAATGACTCTCTTACTTACAGAAGTTCTATTATCTACTTTTGTTTTTAACTGTCTCTTTAGTGAATTTTTCTCTCACGTCATAATTTTTCTCTTTTTTTGGTTTCTTTGTGTTGGTTTTCAACTTCTCATTGATTCCACTGAGCTTGGTTGCAATCTATATTTTGAATTACATATGTAATAGTTCAAAAATTATTTTCTTTTGTTTGGAGTACATTGCTGGAGAGCTAACGTAGTCCTTCACAGGTGTTAATGAGCCTATTTTTCCATGTTTCCTATGTTCTTATGCTAGTTCCTTCTCATCTGGAACCTCTTTTCTTAGCTCAAAACAGATAGCCTTGTGGCTCACTTGTTTTCCTCTGCCAGGAACTTGAGTGCTTAGTGTAAGAAGGGAGAGGTACACTGCCTTTTGGCTCATGCAGGAAGTACCCACTGTGATGTTGCTGTGAATTTGGATTGATTGGACCTCAGACCCCTAGGAAAGTGTTCAGGTGCCAGCAGTGGTGGAGTAGGTTAGGTAATCTCTGGTTCCCAGGCCTTTGGGTGGTGTGCTGGAGTCCCAGGGGGGACCAGACCAAGACTGGGCTCACAAAGTTGCCCTCAAACCTCCCTGAGCTCGGCTGGCTATGATAGTGAGGGAGGAAGTGATTTTCTGTTCCAGAATAATGCTCAGGCAGGAGGAGGGCAGATGCACTGTGAACCTGTGACAGGAGCAATGGACCTTTCTTGATGAGATTGTCAAGGGCAGGAAGCTGTGGGACATACAAGCCACTAATACCGCACCACTCCCCCCCCCCAGCAGTGACAGTGGTCTCTCATCCAGGGGCCTAGGCACAACTTTATTATGTGTGTAGGGAGACCCTCTTCCTGAGAGGTGAGATCCTTCTCCAACTCTCATGAGGGACAAGGGCCACCTATGCTTTTCTCTACTCTTTTCTCTAGTTTCCTTTCTTGTTTGACAGTTTCTAGTTTGTGGGATCTGGAGCCAGATAGACTTACATTCTGAACCTTGCTCTTCCTGGCGTTAAGATATCTCCAGTACCATTTCTGGAAGATATTTTCTATCTCCCTTCAGTTACCATGGCTCTCTTCAAATATTAATTGGCCATGTATGTGTGTATCTATCTCTTGACCTTTTCTTCTATTCTATTGATCTGTATATCTCTATAAATATCTTTCTGTCTCAATTACTGCAGCTTCTTGGTAAGTCTTGAAATTAGGGAGTGGGAGTCCTCTAACGTTCTTTTTTCGAGTTGTTGGTCTATTTTAGGTACTTTGCATTTCCATGTATATTTTAGAATCTAAAATTCCAAAAATTTCCTTTGCTAATTCTAAAACAAATCTGTTGATAATTTTCTTTGGGTTTCCATTGACTCTATAAATCAATTTGGAGGGAAAGTGATATCTTAACAATATTGAGATTTCTAATTCCTGAACATGGGATATCTTTCCATTTATTTAAGTCTTATTTATTTTTGTGTGTTGCTCATAGATTTTTGGTTTGCTAAACATTATACTGCCTGTTTCTAAATGGGGATCTTAGAAGATTAAGAAACTGCTCTCCCACTGCTGCCATCCTCTTCAAATCTTTTACTAACTTCTAAAGCTTAGTTTATTTATTTTCATTTTTTCTGATTACAGACATAGGCATTTGTTGCTGTAAATTTTCCTCTTAGCACTGGTTTACCTGTATGTGACAAATTCTGATACATGGTATTTTTGTTATGATTTATTTCAATATATTGTCTATTTTCTATTGGGACTTTTTTGATCCATTCGTTATTTTAAAAATTCCTTAATTTCTAAACATAAAAGGTTTTGGTTATTGTTACTGATCTTAACTTAATTGTATATTGTCAGAGAACATACTATTAGGATTTTAATTCTTCTTAATTTGTTGAGACTTGTTTTATGGTCCAATATATGGTTAATTTTGTCATTATTTTGTATGTACTTGAAATAGTTTTTATTCTGCAATTGCTGGGTGTAGTGTTCTATAATTTTTCAGCAGTCAGTGTTGTTAAAATGTTCTTTATCCTTAATGATTTTCATCTGCTTGTGTTAGCAGTTACTGATATTTTTTCTTTTTTTGAGAATCACTTTGTCACCCTCAGTAGAGTGCCATGGCATCACAGCTCATAGCAACCTCCAACTCTTGGACATAAGTGATTCTCTTGCCTCAGCCTCCCAAGTAGCTGGGACTACAGGCACCTGCCATAATGCCTGGCTATTTTTTTTGTTGTTGCAGTTGTTATTATTGTTTAGTTGGTCTGGGCTGGGTTTGAACTTGCCAGCCTCCATGTATGTGGCCTGCTCCATAACCACTGTGCTACAGTGCCAAGCCTGATTTTTTTTTTTTTTTTTTTGAGACAGAGTCTCACTTTTTCATCCTCAGTAGAGTGCCAGGGTGTCATAACTCACACCAACTTCAAGCTCTTGGGCTCAAGCGATTCTCTTGCCTCAGCCTTCCAAGTTTCTGGGACTACAGGCTCTTGCCACAATGCCCAGCTATTGTTAGAGACGGGGTCTCACTTTGCTCAGGCTGGTCTCGAACCTGTGAGCTCAGGCAATCCACCTATCTCAGCCTCCCAGACAGTTACTGATTATTAAATCTCTCACTCTGAACATGATTTATTTCTTTCTTTGTAGATTTGCCTAAATTTACTTTAAATGTTTTAAAGGCATATTATAATATTTTAATTGTTTTATCTTTCTGATGAACTGAACCTTTTGTCATCATGAACCAGTGCTCTTATTTTCTAATAGTGCTTTCTTACCTTAAGATTTTCATTGACTGAAGTTAGTATACTCACATTAGTTCTTTAAGTTACTATTTACATGGTATATCTTTTTCTTTCCTTTTACCTATAAAATTTCTGTTTTATTGTGTTTTATATATTTTTTTCTTTCTTTCCTTTTTTGGTAGCAAACCTCCAGTGTCTTCATAAGTTTGTTAGCAAACCTCCACATGGTCTTCGTAACATAGAATCTGTGTAAATAGATAATACTTTTCATAATGTTTTAGCTTGAATTGTTTAATTGGAACATTTAGTACATTTATATTTAATGTATTTATATTTACCATTTTTCTTTGTACTCTCTACTTGTTCCATATGATTTAGGTTTTTTCTTTTCTTGTCTTCCTCTTTGGACTTTTAAAAATTATCAGGTCAGCACCAGTAGCTCAGCTGCTAGGGCGCCAGCCACATACACCAGAGCGGCCATATTCGAATCCAGCCCGGGCCTGCCAAACAACAATGACAACTACAACAAAAAAATAGCTGGGCATTGTGGCGGGCACCTGTAGTCTCAGCTACTTGGGAGGATGAGGTAAGAGAATCGCTTAAGCCCAAGAGTTGGAGGTTGCTGTGAGCTGTGTGACGCCATGGCACTCTACTGAGGGTGAAATAGTGAGACTCTGTCTCAAAAAAATAAATAAATAAAAATAAAAATTATCTCCATTTTTTTGTTAGTTTGCTAGCTACATATGTGTATTGACTGTGGTCAGTGTGGAGGCTTTTTCATGTCAAACTGATGGGCATTTCCCCAATTGTTGTATCTCCTACAGCACTATCCACCCAAAGATGTCTATATGGCAGATTTTAATGATGGAATTAGGAAGCAGAGAGGTATTATCTCTTGAGGAAAGAGAAAACAGCTTAAAGAGGAATTTTAGGTACCTTTATTCTTGAAAGTTCCTTAGGAGAATTTTCTCCAGTTGCCTGAACTGTTATCTTTGTGTCATTACAAACACAGATACCATAAGAACTTCATCTTTACATAGAGGAAGCACAGTGCTTAATGCTTCCTATGTATTATCTAATTTAACCCTCACAGTAGCAATATGAGATAGGTATAATTATCACCCCTTTTGCACAGATGAGGAAACTGAGACTTAGGGAGTTTAGGTCTTTTTGCCAAAACTGTCACTTCCTGAAAGGTATACTGTTATGTGTTTTGAATTAATGTGTTTTCTTTCCATTAAATACCTGAATTAAATGAGGTATTATATGTAAACTATTTAATTTGTCAAATTAAAGTTTTAATTAATGTAAATTGGAACAACAATAATAATAACAAAAGAAAACATGAAAACTGTTGCAACCACTTGATTCTAACAATTGTTTTCAGAACAAGATAGGACATAAACAAACAAATACCGTATATACTCGAGTATAAGCCGAGTTTTTTCGGCACAAAATTTGTGCCAAAAAACCCGAACTCGGCACAAATTTTGTGCTGAAAAAACTCGGCTTATACTCGAGTATATAAGTACTTCAGTAGAGTAGTATAAGGCTCCATAAACTTTTGGGGGGAGGATACAAAGAAGATGAAGGCACATCCTCTAGTCAGGAGGATTGCACTGCCAGCCCAGCCCTCTACTGCAGAGGGGCACTTATTGGACGCTTGGGTCTGAACCCAACTCTACTTGCATATTCTCACTTACTCCTGAGAACAAACTCATGGAGCAGACTCTTTTTCTCTTTGGATTAAGAATCTGAGGCCCCATCTTTCTTCATTTCTTTTGTATTTACCTGGAAGGATTTGTAAAACATCCTCCTAAATAAAATATCATAAGAATGGAAAAGCAAGTATCCAATGTACTCAATATTAATGTGAAACTAGTAGGATGAACAATTATATGCCCACATGACAGAAAAAATTTAAATTCGAGAAGGGGGAAGGGGAGGGGTTATGGTAAACTCTCACCCATCAGGTACAATGTAGGGTGTATGGCATACCTCCTAGGTGAAGCACTCCACTGTAACTTGGACTTTACCTAACAAATGCGAACAATGTAACCTAATTGTATATACCCTTACATTGATCTGAAATTAAAAAAAAAAAAAAAAAAGAATCTGAGGCCCCAAAGTGTCAGTCACTTCTTCTTCCTCTCCTAGAGGCCCCACAGAGATGGTCTGACTGGGTTTTTCCAAATGCTCATCAGCTGTGAGCCCACAGTCTGTATGTAGGCTGGAGCTAGGCTGGGTTGAGGAGCTGCTGTGGCTGCTGCCAGGTGACTGAGCATGCAGATAGAGCAGCTATTCTCAACCTGCGGGTCACGACCCACAGGAACTGTATTAAAGGGTCATGGCATTAGGAAGGTTGAGAACCACTGAGATAGAGTGGTATTTTGGATAGGAATGGGCAGTGAATAACCAGCCTTTTGCTATTGCTTTGGTCTGCAGGAACTAGGGTTTTTTTAGTGCATTCTTAGGCTGTTCCATGTAAGCAGAGCCATCTATTACCTAGTGAACCTGTTCTACATCTGGAACCACTCCATTGTCCAGGTAGCTTTAGACTTGGAGATGAAGTTCCTTGTAGAAAGCAGGCTGGCTTGCATATGTACCTCAAGCTCCTAAAATCTCCAGAGCTTCCTTCATTCTCCAAGGTAGACGTGGGTGAAATGAGAGAAGTGGAGGGGCCTGTGGTACCTCATCTTCCTGATCCTCAGGATCTGAACCTGTTGGTTCCCTTACGGGATTTATTGTAATCCCTCACAGAGATTTGGGTGGGGAGGGGTGGCATGATGTAGTGGTTAGGGTTAGAACAACCAAGGTTTGAACTAAGGCCCTGGAGGACTGGAGCACTCCCCTCTTAGAGTGTGTTTTCTCCCTTGAGATTCTCTATCCTGAGGATATGAAGGCATTTTAAATCCTGTAAGGCTCTGTCCCATGGTGGAGTGGGGGTTGACTGCCCTGCTGTTAGGGTTTGGAGTTCAGTAAATTAGACTGGGGAAAGGTGGGTGGGACCTTCCTCTTGGGAGAATGGAGCTCCTCTCTGAGTGAACTCTTCCCAGGGCAGACAGGACCATGGTGGGAGTCCATTTGGCAGATACAGGAGAGGCAGGACTTAGAGGGCCTGGACCTTGCTGGGTCTTAGACTCCAGGAGCTCTGGGTGAAACCTGCAAACAAAAGGGGATTCCACAGACTAGTGTGCAAAAGTAGACATTATCAACATATATACATCAAAAATTTGCTGTGTGCATCTGGGGAGAATGTTGCTACAGAAACAGCATGTATGAAAACTATGAACTGTATCAGGTTGTGGGGGAGGGAGGCGCTGATGGATTTGCAGCATGGGTGAGGTGATGTGTGGGTGGGAGGGGGGTAGCATGGTGTTGTTCCTCAAAAGCTGATTCCTGTGTGGCATTAGGGAGGAGCAAGAAGCTAGAATGTGCAAGGTCAGGAAAGTGCTTGCTATGACCCAAGAACAGGTGAGGAGAGCTGGGTCAGGCAACAGCAGTGGGAAACACAAGGTGTGAGGAAGGCAAAGAATTTGAAAAGAGCAGGAAGCTAGTCATGGTTGCCTGAGCAAAGGTAGCAAGAGCAAGGACCAAAAGAAAATTCCCACATGTGTCCAGGTGGAGCGACGCAGAGCTGACAGGGCCAGGTGGGTTGGCCCTCAAGTGAAAGTCTGGGACAGGAGATGCTGACAGCACTCGCTTATGGGCCAGAGGGCATCTGGTTCATCTCAGAGCTGCTTATAGGGCCAAGTGAGTAAACATAGAGTCCCCATTCCACACTGTGGTAGAGTGTGACCCTGTGCCTTTGGTCTGTCCTTCCCACCCCATTTTTAGCTGTGTAACCTCAGAAGCAATTCTTACCCTTTCTGGCCAGATAAGCTTCCTCCCTGACCTTGAGATGGTAATTACAGCTATAGTCCAATTTGCCAAAAGAGGAAAGATAGAAAGGAGTCACGACTGGACTGTGCCCAGATTGTTCTGCCCATTTCATAAGCTGGAAAACTGAGGCCCTGGAAAAGCCTCCCTTACCCAGCTGGCCTCTGGAGCCTGCTTAGTCCCAGCTTGTGGGTCCTTCATATGGATCCACATGCAGTGTCATCAGGGGTGCCTGGTAGCCTTGTGGTGGCTGTGCCTAGTTCCCTATCAGCTGTTGACATACAAATGTCCTGGTAAGGAAAATATTTTCATTCTTTTATAACAGCATTCTCAGGCCTGCCTAATCATATTTTTCTTTATCTTTAAAAACAAGCTCCTGTGTATTTTTCTATCTTCTTGCCACCCTTCTAAGGATGTTCTAGAGCTGAGCCCCTCTGGTACTTCATGTCTTTTCTTCATGTCACTGCCCTCTGGCTACTGTAGATGGGGTTAGGGTGGCAGGTGCTGAGCCCCTCCAGGTGCCTCACGCTGCACTTGACATTGTATGTACAGGGATCTCTTGTCACTTCACTTCTACTTTGGGACAAAAGAGTCACCTTATTTTATAGAAGAAAGTGATGCTCAGAAAGATTAAGTGTCCTGCCAATGTCACACAGCCTTGGTAAAGCCAGAGTTTGAACCTGGGAATTCAAACTAATTTGATCTCTAAGTCAGGGATGGGTCTGTTAATAAACTTACTCTGCTCAGACCTTTGTCCAATCTTTGGTACCAGCCTGCTGTAGTGTCCTCAAGCCACCCCCTTAAAGCCTGCCCCCCTACCATTCTGTGGATGTGACAGCCTGTTGTGGAAATGGAGGGATGAGGATGATAGTGATTTGTGGACTGACTAGATGAGCCATTGTTAAACTCCTTGAAGGGCCTGTTATATGCCTCCTGATGCTCTAGTTTAGTGGTTCTCAACCTTCCTAGTGCCGCAACCTTGTAACACAGTTCCTTATGCTGTGGTGACCCCCAACCATAAAATTATTTTTGTTGCTACTTCATAACTGTAATTTTGCTACTGTTATGAATCATAAGGTAAATATGCAGGATGTGTTTAGGCTACCCCTGTGAAAGGGTTGTTCGACTCCCAAAGGGGTTGTGTCCCACAGGTTGAGAACCACTGCTTCAGTCTCTCCAATTATTAGTATCCTCACCGACTTGGCTCTCTGAGGGGCTCAAGATGCTTATTGTTGGAGTTTTGTTGTTGTTGTTTCTTAATCCCATATGTTGATGCTGAGTTGTGACTGGTGGAAGAATTTGTAAAGGTGTTTGCTGGAAGCTGAGGGACTGTGTGGGTAGTGGGAAGAGGAGGGACATGATGCTTTGTGCTCATCGCATGTGGCTTGTTGTATTCTTTCAACAGTCCTTTGAGGTGGACACTTTATTACCCACATTTTATAGATAAGAAAACCGAGCTGAGGTGACCTGAGGGCGGAGAGGCAATGGGTGTGGTCACAAATGTGGGTGTGAGCACTACTGGCACCGGGGCTCTCTCCACCTCCATGGCCTCTGTTCGTGCCTGAGGAGTGGTGGTGGGGACCCTGGGGTTTCAAGGGGACTCAGCTTCTGGTTCACGATCACATCCATGAAAGGTGGAGGTCACTTTGCAGGCTTTTGGGGGTTATGGAGAGGCTCATCTGTGGTGCTGCGCAAGCCCCTGTGTCTTCTCGATACCTTCTTCAGGCCCATTCTACCCAGTGGATTTGGAGGGTCTGAGCTTGGGATCGCATCAGATGGAGAGAATCTACTTGCAGAGGTGTATGGAGGAACCTAAGCTCCAGAGAAGCCCCCTCACTCTGTGGCCTGGGTAAAAGTCCTTCCTTGTCTGGCCTTTGTGTCCCTAAGCAGCAACATACGGAACCTGGCCATGCTGCCCAGGCCTGAGGTTGAGTTCTCTGAGCTACAGCTTCTTCTCTGAGCATCCCCCCCCTGCAGTCCCCCATCCTTACAGCCCCTCTGCAGTCTGCTTCCCATCAAACAGTCCTGTCCGGAGACGTGTAGGACGAGGGAGAGCTACCGTGTCTGCTGCTGCCTCTGCCACGAGAGCCCCCTTCCTGTGGCTGGTGGGGTTGAGAGGCCCAGGAGTTCTGTGGAGGCCATGGAGGGGAAGAGACTATCCACTGCTATGCGAAGTTCCTCCCAGCAGCCTTTGTTCCTGGCTGATGGAGCCCCAGGCTTGCCCTTCACTTTGATGTCCCCCCACCTCTGCTCCTTTTGTTTTGACATGGCTAATGGAAAGCACTGACCTCCATCCCAAGCTGGGAGGAACAGTTGGTGAAAGTGTGTGACCTATCTACTTTCTTCACCCCTACCCTTTATTCTCAAGGTCCCTTGATTGTGAAGCGAGGCCTGGGGCCTTGACTGGCAAGATTAGCACAGGAAGTGGCGACTCCCTCCTGCTCTGTGGTGAAAGCCGGGCACATTTCCCTTCATCCAGTGTCAGAAGCTGCACTGTGGCCCATGATTAGTGCCGTGAAATCCTCCCCACAGACGGTCTGGATGTGGCCTGCCATGGACACAGCCCTGGACTAGCGAAGGGTTGGGAGTCCACAGGCCTATGTTTGAATCTCAGTCTGAGTGTCCTTTGGCAGGTTACTTGTTCCCTGTGACAGGCACCTCCTCTGTGAAATGTGGTCACACTGCTCACTCCTTGGTGTTGCTGGGAGGACTAGGTATGCTGATGTGTATAAAGTACCCAACATGGGCCCATCCTGGGAGGTGTTATGAAGCAGTGAAGTGGAGCTTTGCGAGTGGTCCCTCACCTTGCGTGCCTCTGCCTGGCCTCCTGTTCACTCCCCAGGAAGCCGCATTCTCACCTCCATCCAGAGCCACGTTCAGGCTTGTCTTCCTCTCCTGTGTCCCCATACGCAGCGTCCACTCTTCCTTCTGCAGTGTCCCCCTTCTCCAAGCCCATGTGAACTAGCTATCACTCCAGAAAGCAACTGGCCAGACAAATTCCTGCCAGTGTGTGAATACCTGGCAGTATTCTAGAGCTCAACTCTCATGTGGGTGTTCGTATCCTGAAAGAGTTGTTTTTTTTTTTTAAATGTCATTTCTCTCAAGTTTGGGTCTGGCACATAGCAGGTGCTCAGTAAAAGTTGGTTGACCGAATAAGTGAAGGGAGCTGAGGAGCAGTGTTCCAATGGTGGAATTTCAGGCCTGTATTCATGCGTGCACCTTCTCCTCAAACATTTATTTTGTGTGCTAGATACTGGGGTAGATAAAATAGCCACAGTCCTTGCCCTTGTGGAACTTCCAGCGTAGTGGGGTTAGTCAGATAAAAATAAAACATGCACTTTTTTTTTTTTTCTTTTGAGACAAAGTCTTGGTTTATTGTCCTCGGTAAAGTCCAGTGACATCATCTGATTGCTGCGTCAAACTCCTGGGGTTCAAGTGATTCTTCTGCCTCAGTTTCTTGAGTAGCTGCCTGGCTAATTTTTTCTATTTTTGTAGAGACTAGCTCAGGCTGGTCACCTTTCTATTTATAAGCTGTAATAAATTCCTTGGCTGAAAGGATATTTGCAGATCCTATGATACAGTATAACTGGAGGTCCTAATTAGCCTTAGAGGATCCTAATCTGAGTAGATAAGAACTTGAGATTGGAGGCCAGGTCTGGATTCAAATCCCATCTTCACCACTCACTAGAACATGGTGACTACATAATTTATCATCACAAGTGGAATCCTTTAGTGAGTGAATTAAACAAATATATTAATATAAACTGGGAGCTTATAGGGTCTAGTCTGGCTCGTGGTCACTTCCCGATGTCCTGTGCTGGTTACTGGGGCTCTGATCTGAGTGAGCCTGGACCCAGTGCTCTTGCCCTCCACTCGGTACAGTGGGATCCAGCAGTAACTGCCTTGGGCAGAGGGAGCTGGGCTGAGAACTCAGTGTGAGGGGCACCCTGGATGAGCTCCCTATGTGCCCCTTCTGCTGAAGGGGAGGCAGTGGGAGAGAGTGAGTGGAAGGGTATGAGCTAAGTTCACAGACATGCTGGTTGAGTCTGGTTAAGGGAGACTGTGGCATTGTAGAGAAAGCCTGGAGGCTGGCAGTTCCCAGAAAGTAGAGGGCTGCTGTGCAAAAAGACCTTTCACCTTTTCCATTTCCAGAGGTGAGATGAAAGCCAGGTGGACACTGGTCCATGACTCCAGGAATTCTGAAGCTGCTCGGATTCCCCCACCCCCACGAATGCAGTGGGGCTCCCTGAGTTTTCAGTCCTGTGCAGTGATAGTCCCAAGGCCTCAGTGTGGGTTTCAACCTGCCCAGCATCTGGGGGCTGTGCCCATGCCCAGGACTTGCTCTGAACCCCACATCTTGAGGCAGGGCAGACTGAGCCTGTTCTTGAGGAGTTATCAATAGGAGAGACTCCACCCATGAAGCCAGGAAGGGGTCAGAAGTGGGGGAGAGGGAGATAGGACCAGCCAGCATCTCCCAAGTCTTCAGTCACTGTGAAGACTTCAGCCTGGGCCAGGTGGGGAGGCTCAGTACACCTCCAGCTGTCTCTGTCAGGTGGCAGTCAGGGCTGCAGAGAAAACTCAGAGAGTTCTTAGAGATGGGGGCACATCCAGAAAATGAAGTTGGGAGAATAAAATTTGACTTATTCCTGCTGCTCTCCAAGGCAAGCCCTGTCTCATAGTGGCTGTCCCTGAATACTCATGTCATTCCCACCTCCATGTCTCAGTGGTGCCTGTACCATCTGCCTGAAATGCTTTTCCTTTTCTGCTCATCCTTCAAGGCTCAACTCCAGGCCTATCTTTCTGGCCTTTATGCCTTTCCCAGCCCAAAGCTTTTTTCCACTTGGAGTTCCTCCTGGACTGTGTGCCCAAATGCTACATGTTTCAGGCCGTGGCCTGTGCAGGTTTCTCACCATTCCATAGGGCTCCAGTCTCTTCAGCCAGACAGGAGACTTCCACAGCACCAAGACCAACGCCCACAGTAGTGAGCAGGGACCAAACCCAGTGCTGAGTGCTCATACATCCTCAAAGGAGACCTCTCAGAGGTGCCTATTAAACTTTAGGCCTCAGTGCTTATTTTTATCCTGCCTGGCATTTGTCACTCAACAAGCTGACTCATGGGGGTGGGTAGCAAATGTAATCCCATCTCCACTCGCTGCACTGCAGTATGAACCCACCCTTTCCTAGTTCTCTAAAGGCCACTGCTTGTACTCCAGGCTGTGTGCTTGCACTGTCCCTGTTGTGTCAGTGGCGTCAAGCTGGCCAGCTGCTCTGCCCTTGAGATGGTGGTGAGATCACAGGGATGAAGAGCAACCTTGGAGAGTGATGCTCTGGTTTTTAGACTTCAAGGTTTCTAGTATAATTCAAGGAAATTAGATTGCCCTATATGTGTCATATGTGTGCATATTCTCATGATTGTTCTGTATATTCTTTTAAATTTCCGGGTATTTATCAGCTGCCTCTTATTCATTGCCTTAATTTCCTTACAAAAGACAACTACGCTTGTTGAAGTTGGGTCCCAAATGTCAAAGTATGTTTTGGACTCTGTCAGGTGCCAAGCCATATGCCTGAGTCTTTGATTATTCAACAGACCATCTTCACATATTATATATGTATACATATATATGTTTGTTTATTTCATTTAATTTAAAAAATTTTCAGATTAATATAAGGATACAAATGTTTAGGTTACATTGTTTTCAATTCTAAGGTCAAGTTCAAGTTGTAGTTGAGCCCTTCACCAAGGGGATGTGCTGAACACCCTCTCATTGTGCACATGATTAGGTGAGATCCCGCTAATCAACTTCCCTCCCTCCCCTTTTCCTCTCCCTTGCCCCTTGCTAGACTATACTTGTGCTTTTTCTTTTGTGTGGGTGTGTAGTCGTTTATATATTAGTTTCATATTAGTATTGAGTACATTGGATACTTTCCCCCCCATTCTTGAGATATTTTACTAAAAAGAATGTCTGTCAGCTCCATCCAAGTAAACCCAAAAGATGTAAAGTCTCCATCTTAGGTATATATATGCCACAGTTGACAGGCCATCTTTATGATGTGCAGCCAGGATGCAAATGTTGTGCTCCCCAGGGGAGGGCTCAGGGCAGGAGCTGTTCTTATCAGGGCAGCCAGAGCATTTCCTAGCTTCAGCACTTCAGGACCACCTGGAGCTCAGACCGTCTGTACCCTGATCTCTAACCCCTTCCCCAACATGACAATGTCCCCTCTACTGCCTGCCTCAAGTATCTAAGTATGTCAGGCAACCAAATAACCCTGGCTTGATGCATCTGGAGCGTGATCTTCTCTCCAGACCTCACTTTATAGCATTGGGTGGTGGTAATGGATGTATCTGTTTGCAAGGGCAGCAGAGTGGGGATTTTATTCTTCTCTGGTGTTGTTCTCCTGGTAATGCCCCCACCCCAATCTACTTACTTTCAGTGTTCACTTCAGACTAGTTAGAGGACTATTGTCAACTGCTTTTGGAAAAGGGGGAGAAAAGTACATTTCAAAGGACACATGCCTCTGTCAATATCAGAGTTTCTCCAGTGGAAGGTTACCTTGGTTAGATTTAAATTGCAGGGTGGAAGACATTTCACTCTACAGTGTTGTAAAAGCCTTTTAAAAATCCTCCTATGGTATGTTTCTAATTTAAGATTGAAAAAATATTTTTATTGTGCCCTATATAGTGTAACCTGAAACCTAATAAAAGCTCCAAATTAGGGCTGAACAGAATGGTTTGAATTAAGTTCAGGTAGAGGTGAGGACACTGTATCTGAGGGCTGGGGCTGTTGCCTCTTAGGCCAAAAAGCAGGTTCAAACTGGGAGACTGGACCTGCCAAGTGTGGAGAGGAATCTTTCCTGCCAGATTCCGATGCTGTTGGACAGTGGCCAACAGGGCTTGGATACCGTCGGCACCTGCCCTGGTTGGACAGGGCTGGCTCCTGCTGCTCACGTCATCTTGGTTGCTTGGTGTGTTTCTCCTTGGGGCCGAGTTTATTAGATTTGCTGGTTATTTCTTTACTTTCTGAGGTACCTGCCAACCTTTTCTTATCTGCAAAGCTTCCCGTTGAGAAGCCATTTGTTTCCTGGGCCCCCAAGCAGTATGAGCATTAGAGCTGCCTCAGAGTTGAGTGTTCCATTCAGAATCTGGAAAGCAGCTGTGCTCAGCGAATGAAGCTTCCCTTCTCCACTGCGCAGCTTCCCATCGGGCTGGTTGATGCTGGCAGTGCCAACTCTGGGAGTCAGAGGGGACTGGGATGCGAGAGGTGATTTGTACTGATGCCTTTCCTTTGCCTGCAGGTACCTCACTGCCATGGCCATGGGCCCCAGCCCAGACCACTCCCTATGGCCACCTCCACAGAACTGCCTAATTTGAGAGGCAGTGAGGAACCAGACAGACCTGGGGCCCAGGCCAGGTTCCTCTGTTTGCCTGGTGGCCTCTGTGATCTTCAGGGCCCTCCTGGAGAGGTAGGCCTCTCAGACCTTGACTCACAGGTAGTTGTGAACTTAGAAGAGACAGGCTGTAGGTACAGTGGCAGGCCCTTATGGACCTGCTGGCCACCTGCCTCCTCTCCACTCTGGTGGACACTCATGTGCTGCTGCCCACTCTCTTCCCTCTAGTGGCTCCTCTGCCCATTCCCCCACTCTGGCCAGTGCAGCCCTGCTGCCCTCTCTTCTGGGCTTCTGGTGTGGCCCTGGCCTCCCCCTGGGTGAAGTCTGGGGCCTAGGTAAGGTGGGACTGTGGGAAGCGAGTAGATGGGGAACCAGAGGCAGGAGTCTGGGTGGCCATAGAGGCACTTCTGGCTGCCCATCACTGGGAAGATGAGAGGACACGCAGAAGGGGCCCCTATGTTGTACTAAAGTACAAGGCACAGGAGGGTTCAGAGTTTGAATGAAGCTTGGTGGCTAGGGGAAAGGCTTGGTTGACAAGGAGTTATAGGCCCAGCAGCTGGGGTCATAGTAGATAGAGACAGGGCCTGAGAGGGATTGGCAGCCACTGGGGAGCTAGACCTCAGATGGGGATGGGTCCAGGTCTCCATCAGGCCTGGCCTATAAGCCCCTCCTGATAGGCACTGAGACCCAGAACAGGGAAAGGCCTGTCTTAGGTAACACTGGCCATTCTGAAGCATCATGCTCTTCTTACAGGCATGAAGGATGACTAGGTCTTTACTTCCTCCAGCAGCAGGCTGAATGGCTGGAAACTCTATGCTGGGCCTGGGTGTCATCGTCCCCAGGGGTGCCTCAGGAATACTCTCTCTTCTTCTCCTGTTCTGCCGTGGCAGCCTTCTGGGTGTCTTGTTCCTTGGTCTCCATGCACAGCAGGTCTCTAGCCCCCAGGAAAAGCTTCGTTGCCAACGAGGGATTAGTGACTCTCCTGTGCTTCCTAGAGTCCTCCACCATGGAGCGCCTCTGTAGGGTTACACTGGCTGGAGTGTCTAAGCCTGGAAACAGTAAGTGTGACAGCTCTTCCTGAGTCTCTAAAAGGCAAGGAGGGTCCTGGTCAGGAGCCCAAGTCATACTTTATTATTTAAAGTGAGGCTGTCCTATTATTCCCTACCACTGCTTACTGAGGAGGGATGGCACAGAATTCCCATTTGGCAGAAGTAGAATGACCTATTCCGTCCTCTAGCAAATGGCCATCCTCATCATCCCAGAGCTGTGATCTTCTTGGGAGCTGCTGCACTTCATTATTTTATTTTATTTTATTTTATTTTTTTATTTTTTTTTTAGAGAGAGAGTCTCACTGTATTTTAGACCTAGGCTGGAGTACAGTGGTACAACCTTGAACTGCTGGGCTCTGGGGATCTTCCTGCCTCTAGGACAACAGATGGGCACCACTATGCCCAGATCTATTTTTTTGTTTTCTTAAAATTTTTAATAGAGATGAAATCTTGTGTTACCCAGGCTGGTCTCAAACTTCTGGCTTCAAGTGGTTCTTTTACCTCAACTTTCCAAAGGGCTGGATTTATAGGTTCCTGGCCTGCTAGGCTTTTTGAGCCATCATCCACAGAGACCCTCTGAAAGTATTTAATCTCCACACAGTCCATTCATGAAGACATTCTCCCATTGTACAGAAGAGTAAACTGAAGTTCAAATGCAGGAAACTGCAAAACTGGGGGAACATCTGAGCCAGAATCTAGCTGGAGCCTTGCTCACGTTGTTTAGAAAAGTGTATATCTGAGTCAGAGACAGTATGCTGGGGTAGAAGGGCTGTAGCAGGAACCCAGGGGCAGGATCATACATGGCTGAAGGCAGAAAGCAGGACTTTACACAGCACGTGTAGGGGATAGGACAGTGGTTGCAGAGGTCACTTACCCCAGTGATCGGCACCCTGGCACCCCAAGTGCCAGTGGGAATTCAGTTGGGTGGTGAGAGATCCCCACACAGATGCTCATGTTCGTCAAGTTTTTTGTATCTTTCTCTATTAGAAACAGCCACAGACTTCACATGTCTGGATCTTTTTTTTTTTATTATTACATTATAGCTGTGTACTTTAATGCATTTATGGGGTACATTGTGCTGGTTTTATATACAATTTGAAATACTTTCATCAAACTGGTTAACATAGCCTTCACCGCACTTTCTTAATTACTGTGTTAAGACATTTATACTCTACACTTAGTAGATTTGACATATACCCTTGTACAATGCACCATAGGTGTGGTCGGACCACATGTCTGGATCTTGAGACTGTCTCCCTGGGGCTTCCGCTGGGAAAACTGAGGGCAGGACAGACCCTGGCCCCCACCAGGTGGCACTGTTGCAGGTCATTTTCACACAGGAGCTGTTCCCTGGGTGTGCGTGTGAGAGTGTGCACTCAGAATACCTGAGCTTGTCAGGGAGCGTGGTGTGACTGCGTGCATGCGTGTGTGTGTGTGTGTGTGTGTGTGTGTGTGTGTGTGTCAGCCCTGAGTTGGGTCTAGCAATGTCCCAGCCCACGCTTTGTGCTTCTACTTCTCGGAAATTGTTCCCTAGGATAGAAGTTCTGCTTCTGAGACATCTTCCATTGCTCCTGGGACGTGGGCACTCAGTGCCAGGGAGTTATAGAGTGACTAGACAGGTCCAGGACTACAGATGGCCCAGGTATCTGGTAGGCTGGGGAGTCCCACCAAACCAGTCAGTGTTTTGACTGGGGGCAGGCTCTCAGGGCCTTGGATGTTTCTAATGTTAAAAACTTTATTTTGCACGTCCGCTCTGGTTGGTTAGTATTCCCTGTTGGAGTACTCTGCAGACAGTGCTTCTGAGGCTGGGTCTGCCTCAGAAGGAAGAACACTGTTCTCAACCAGTGCTGTTGGCCAGAGGCTTGGGGCAGGAGTAGCACCCATGAGAAATATCTTTTTCCTGACTTAAATGGTCACTTATACATGAAAAGGAATTTATATGTTGGATAATAGATACTTAGGGCTTTAGAAATTATCCAACTCATTTATCTTGTGGATGGAGACACTGAGGCCCACATAGACAAAATGAGTTGCCTAAGCCTACCTTGCTACTCGTAGAGAGAAGACTGGAAGGTGAATCTTTGACCAGTTCCAGGGGCCTTCTGAACACATTCTGCCTCTCCAGTTGGTCCAGTTCTGTGTTCAAACCAGGTCCCAAATACCAAATGAACTCTTTGGGATCTTTACACATGGCTGCCAAGAGAAAGCTTCTCAGGCTGGGTCTAGCTCAAAAGGATATATGGGTTGACTGCTTGAGAGTGCAGGATGATAAGGAGTGAGCAGCCAAGGCTGATAGAGGCCTGGTCTCTGTTTGAGGGCCAGTGTGAGGATGGTGTTGCATTCACAGAAAGGCGCTAGGCTCCCCTTTCCTAAGGCTCCTATCCTGCTTCCATGGGTCACTTTAATGGCCTATCATGTGAATTTGAGCTTGCCTGGGATTTCTGGGTGCCTTTGTCAGCTTTTTGGCACATAGCTCCAAGGTCTGCCTGAGCCTGGGGGCCTAGGCTCAGACCTCTTCCCTGCCCCCTAGTTCTCGTGCCCTAAGGGCTGTTGCATATTCCAGGAAGGGGATGACTTGGCTGTTCTCAGAGATCCTTTATAACTTGCTACCTGGTGTCTGGAGAGTCTTAAGATGTCAGGACAATCTGTATGGAGGGCCTGCTATGTGCCTGCCCTGTGCTGGTTCCTAAAGGGCAAATGTGAGGGGTGTGGAGTGAACAGGGAGACCAGGCTGTCAAGCAGGATGCACCAGGAAACCAACAGCTGACACCAAATCATCAGAAATGAGTTTAGCTGGCAGAGTTGGGAAGGGAGAGGGCAGTGTGGACCAGGGGGCAAGGGAGGCCTTAGGTAGGAGGGACGGCTTGAGTTAGGTCTTGTCCATTACTCACGTGAAGGAGAGGCAGGTATTTTCCAAGACAGCGGAATGGTGAGAGAGAGTCCAGGAGTGAATGATGGGACTGGCTTCAGGACTGAGCAAGTGTGTACATCTGTGAGTGTGAAAATTGCACAGGCCTGGCTTTGCTTCTTTGTATGTCCTGTTATATCTACAGTATTCAGATTGGCATTTCTGGTACTAAGGGGGTAGAGGGATGACTGGAGGATCTTCCCTGTTGCATCACAAGTCAAGGTGGACAGCATTGGGTTTACTTGGGCTTTGGGTACAGCTCTTCTCACTATGCCACAGATGAGAGCAAGAGTAGAGTGCAAGGGACTTCTCAGCCCACTGACGGGAGCTGCTCACCCCTCACCTGGGCTCTGTCTCTGTCAGGCCGTGGTAACCAGACTCTCTTCCCCAGACCCCTCAGCCTAGTTTAGGCCTGTAGCACTCCTCTGTTACCACGGCAAACCCCTGGGATCTCGGTTCGGTGGAGACCTCACAGAAGGACTGAACTCAGTAGATGGTCCAGTCATGAAAATCAACACCAGGGAACTGGTTTCCAGCACTGAGTGCTTAGGTGGGGTGTCCAGGTCCACTGTACAAGCAGACAGCTGTGGACAGCAGTTCTGTCATCAGGCAGGAACAGGCTGACCCTTGGTTGAGAGGTTGGGGGTCACTTAGCCCATAGTAGTGGCAGATGGGAGGATGGTAGAGAGAGTCCGGTGTCATTTCTGAGATGGAAAGTGTAGTGTGGGCCCGACAGGGTAGACAGCTCAGCCAGCTGCCAGCTGTGTTGTTGGGTCTTGTGCTGTGGCATTTTCCCTGTTTCCTGAGGCCCACCTTGTGCCTCCCCCAGTATAGTGCCAACAGTGTGGGCTTGTGTAGCTAGGCTGGTCCACAGGGCCTGGAGGGAGGCCAGAGGAGAGGCCATGGCATATCCCACTGGACAAGGGAGTCTTCCCATTTGTCAAATTGGTTCTTCGTCTGTTCCAGAGAGATCGGCCTGGATCAGCTGTCGGGCTGCCAACCTTCTTTCCTCCCTTGCATGGCTTTCTCTGCCTCCTGGAGTCTCACCTGTCATTCCACTTTCCTCGCTTGGGCTTGAGTTGTCTCTCTAGGCCCACACCTGTGGTGTAAGATCTTTAGTGCTCTAGTAAGAGACCTGGTCATGTCCATGGCTCCTGCCATCACCTTTGAGTTTTTGATCATCCTGTCCCATCTGCCTGGAAACTTACCCTACTGTCTTCTCCAAGAAGCTGCCATGATCTTGCCTCCATGCTTCCCAAACAATCAATTCACACATTCCTATTTCCCTGGTGGGAAATGCAGTGATTATGTTTGTCTGTCTGTTGCCTCCTTGAGAACAGGGCCTAGGAATTTCCTGAACCAAAGCCATCACAAAAGGGCTGGGGCAATCCCTCCCCCACAGCTTGTGAGCTTGTGAATGCTGAGCAACCAAAAAAAAAAAAAAAGTTCTGTATCTCAGCCTTTCTTAAGACCTCTGGGAAGACCATGCCACAGAAAGGCTAGTAGACAAAACTCACTGTCAAGGTGCAAAGCAGATGGCAGCGTTAATAAGCTTCCACCCGGAGAGCCCGCTGTGTGCCAGCACTCCTTTCCAGCGACTACTCTATTTATCTCTAACCCTCATGCAGTGTTGTACAAGGTTGGTAGTAGTGTAAACACTCCTTTAGTTTTCAGAGAGGTGATGTATCTTGCCCAGGGTCCCACGGCTGGTAAAAATTGGAGCAAGGATTAGAATGCATGTTAATTTCATCTCAAAGCCCATTTCTTTCCATCATTTCACCTGGCCCTTTGTAAGTCTGGCCTGTGGGAACAAGCCTCTCCAGAAAGGTCCATTCAAGCCTGAAGAGCATGTGCTCTTTGTTTCTTACTCAGAGTTCTGTCTGGTCCCTGGCATGAGCTTCTGACAAGTCATGTAAACTCTGACGGGCATGAGCACTGACATCAGGGCTGGGCTCCTCCTCTGTTAGTGTTTCCTAATTGGTATAATCCCAGCAGTTGCTTTAGAAATTGAATCTGATGAAAAAACTTTTAATTACATAATGAATTACTCTCTGAGGAGCAGGCCATTGTGTCATGGCTTGGCCACATGTGGGGCAGGGAGCTGGCTGAAGGGGAGTGTGTGGGATGAGCTGACATGCATCCCCCACAGCGCGCCTCTGCATTTTTCCATGGTGACTACAAGATGGATTCTGGGACTTGAGTGGCCCGCAGGGATAACATATGAGTATATGGGCCATGGGAAACATGTGCGCCATTTTGCTTCTAGTGGACCAGAGAAAGCTGAGTGCGTAAGAATCCTTGTTTTGAAATGTGTTTTCAAAATAAAAGGTTTCATAACAACCACATTTTCAGAAACAACTGCTGGTGGGAATAACTTCTTGGAAAGCAGAAGCCTCCATGATAGCTGGGATTTAAAAGGCCAGACCAAATTATAAAACAGGTTTACCTAATGGAAGCTTAGCATTCCCCTTCACACAAGCGTTCCCCATGTGTGTGCATCTCTCAGGCTGCCGACTTCATTCGTTGTTAGCCTCTGATACTCTGCCTAGGACCACTGGGCCTTTGTTTCAAGATCTGAATTAACACAGGGGGCTGAGGTAGACTCCTCATTCTCTTCCTGTCCCCAAGTCCATGGTCTAAACAGAGTGCCTAGAAGTAGTTCCTTCTGTAGTGGTTGCCTTGAGATGACCTATGTGGCTCTGTCCTTTGGCCGCAACTGATGGAGACTTTGAGACTCAGCCTAAGGCAGCCCCCCATAATCTAATGAGATGGCTGCTATAGGATGGTGTTCAGTACACTCCTTGGAACAAGACACTGAGGTTCAAAGAGTTTCTCAGGATTTGGTGTCATGGCTATAGGCCCAATCAGATCCTCTCTTCTGTGGTGGCCAAGAGGGAGAGATGTGAGCAGTGAAGGCAGAAATCAAGAGAGTTCTAGAAGCAATGGGATAGCAGAACAGCAGGACAGCATTAGGCTAGCTGATAGCCAATGGGTGGAGACAGAACAACACTTGGTCATGAGAATGTAAGAGCCTTGGAAAAACCAGTGACCTCCTGAAGGTAACTCCTGTCTTCATGGGACCTAGTTGAGCACCTACATGTAGACTTACAATAAATACACATCTTCTTTGGATCGAATTTGATTGGTGACCTCATGAAGAATATAAAACAGTTGATCTCATAGAAGTAGAGAGTAGAATTGTGGTTAGCAGAGCTAGGAAGGGGCAGAGGAAAGGGGAGTAGAAGGGGGTAGTAAAAATAAGAAGGAATACAAGACCCCCCCAACAGCCACGCATCACTGAAGATCCTTTGAACCCTTTTAGCTTCTCGCTTCCTAATGGACTTACTCAGCCAATGACCAACCCATGCTTTTGCCCATGGAGGTGGTTCTTTTGGGTACCAGAGATAAGCAAAGAGAAGATTCTGCCAAGGGGAATTGCCAGACTTGGCACAGTCTCCCTCCCTGCCGCCCCCCCAGTTGGGTTTTTACATTAGGCAGGGTGGCTTTGGGACCATCTGTTCTCTTGTCAGAAGGAAGTCAGGGAGGTGCCCTGCTGAGGCTGGGGACTATTGGCAGCCCCCAGGAGACCTGGTTTCCAGACCAGAAGAGTTTTCCACAGAGGTGGAAGGATACGGTTCTGCTTTCGATTTGGAAAGGGGCTTGCTGCATTTTTTCCAATGTTGGTTCAACGAAACTCAAGACTGTTTTTCCTAACACTTTCTTCCCTTCATTTTTAAGTGACTGTATGCATGGAGTACATGTGCTTTTGATTCCTTTACCCTGAAATCATCACTCTTTCTCCCTCGAGAAATTCTATGTCTCAGAAACCTTTGGAGACATTTAAGTACTTTCACCCCTTCTTAAAACCAGGACCCTGTGTGCTGCTGCAAGCAAATGAATGTGGAGGGGTTTCAATCAAGACGAAAGGTATTCCTCCCCACCTGATCCAGTGTGGTCAGGGCCAATCTAGCGACAGCCGCGGGCCCAGGAAGCAAGGCCTTTGAGAACTCAGAGCCTGTGTGAAGACAGTGTGGGCTGAAAAGAAAAGGAATGGGTGTCAAGTTATAAATGATTGTCAGTGGTCACCTTGTGTGTCATGTCCTTTGGCAGCAACACACTGTCTTCAGTCTCCCCAGCCCTGGGGATTGGAGGCTGGCTCCCCGCTTGCAGGCCCCACATTCTGCCCTAGGCAGAGGCTACTGGGGGCCTCATTGCCCATCCTTTCCAACTCATCTTGAGGTGGCAGATCCTCTCCAGTAGCCTGATCGTGATGGTGGTAGGGCAGGGGTGCTGGAACAGGACAGCAGAGGTGATGGGCTTTGTACACTAACTCCAGGAAACTGGTCTTGGCCAGCTCTGCGGGGAGCAGGAAAAGAACATGCTGCATTCACCCTGGCCAGGAAACGTTGTGCTCCTGAGACACAGTGTGGTTCGAGGGCTGGGTCACAGGCTATCTGGGGTCCAGTGCCAGCTCTGCCACTTACCAGGTGTGGGACTTTGGGCAAGTAGCTTTTGTGTCTGTGCCTCTCCTTCCCCACCTGTAGATGGGAACAACAAGCCTCCCAAGGCTGTGGTGACTGGAGATATGTGAGTGTGTTTGCTCTGCTTTGTCTGCTTGGCATCTACAAATGTTTGTTATGAGGACTGCGTGTACTTGAATGAAATGAGGATGTCCCTGATTTGCTTTAAAATAATAGGAGGGTTGGGGAAGTGGATTGGGGTGGATAATTGTTGAGGTTGGGGGAGGGGTACACAGGGATTCCTTAAAAGTATTCTTTGTACTTTTTTGCAATTTTTCATAATAAAAAGGGAAATTTTCATAATAAAAAGTTACATGTGTGTGCATTTACATAAATATATACATATGTATGAGAGAATGATATTTATAGCAGAGCTTTACAGGTGTGGCATGCAGTATGCAGCATATAAGTTGATTTTAAGTGATATGCAGATGAACTTCTAAATTTAATAATTATGTATTTAAAATGTAATTAATTATAGTAAGTTAGTGTGGACTATGATAATGCCGAAGGTATCCCTTTAAAATAAAATTCAATAGAAAAAGTGAATTGATGTTTGAAAAGGCAATGTGAGTGGAGATACGTGAACATGGCAAGTCTTGTGGAGGTAGGATTTGCAGTGCTGAAGCTTTAGAAATATCGTTAAAGTGGTGAGGGGAGAGGGCTCATTGTCATTACTCTTGAGTGCAGACTGTATTAGCCTTACAGGGTCATTTATCTAGACAGTTCAGCATGGAGGTGGAATAGTATGTGGGCTTTGGAGTTGCACAGACCTCATTTCAGTTTTGACTTTGCTACATAATGGCTCTGTGGCATCATGCAAATGACTTTTGATTTCCTCAGCTGCAAAATGCCCTTGGGAGAATTAAATAAGATAATGCCTGTAGTGCACCTGACATAATCCAGGCGTATAACAGGTGCTGAATACTAATAAATGGTAACACACTTGAGAAAGAAGTTGAAAAGGTGACATGAAGCCTCAGAGTCCATGTCTGAGTTCTGGGCATGATCTTCACAGGTTCAGACTTATCCATAATTCTAATGAGTATGTTTTTTGTTCATTTTGCTATTTCTCCTAGTTTGGCTCCTGAGAAACAGACAGGAGACAGGTGGAGACTTGCTGAGCAGACGGAGGGGAGGACCTGTTGAGTGACACCATCAACACGTCATTAGTCCCAGGATGTGTCCCATGGCTGCTTGGCTTATTCCAGTAACACTAGTGGTGGGTTAGTGATTCTGTTTCTTGAAACAACACCCACCTTAGTCAAGCCAAAATGTGCTATCTATAATTCACTAATAACTGTTTTTATGGAGGGTTTTACTGTCTGCCAGGGACATGTTAAATACTCCACATTCATTTTCTAATTAAAGGGAAGATGTCACTATTTCCACGTTACATACAGCTGAGGAAGATGAGGCTGAGAGGATGTAGTGCTTTTCCAAGGGTCCCACTGCAAGCAAGTGACAGGACCATGATGGAACAAGGTGTGATTCCAAAGTCCACATCCTGGGTCACAGAACTCTATCAGCCCTCTCTCCAGCCTCTTTTGTCCCTGAGGACCAGCACATCCCTTCTTGGCAGTACGTAGACCAAGTCCTGGGATGGTGGCATGGGCCTGATTAGGTCAACTTATATGTAGAGCCTTCTAGAGGGAGGGCACCAGTCCCAATGTGCAGGGACCAGCCAACAGCCTGGCTGAGATAATGGCTCTTTCCAGACTGGAGACCCTGCAGACATTTGCACTTAAAAGTGCAAGCTCTGCACATCTTCAGAGGAGAAGTAATGACAAGCAGGCTTTGAACATTTGCAAACTATATTTTTAGGTCACAAGGACCTTTTTTGTGTGTGTGGGATAGGATATAGGGATGGCAAACATATGCCTTGGTTTCTGCCACTTGTGCCCAGAATTCCAAAGATAATGGTTGAGTTTCACAGTAGTCTGTTAACAGATTTTCAAATAATTTTCCACTAATCTAGTTCTCTGCAGATACTCAGAGGCATCTAGTATCTTCAAAGAAAAAAACAGTAGCCCATGTTTAGATATGGTAATGACCATTGATTGGATTCACATAACTTCGGAATGGGGCTATCTCCTGTACAGAAAAAGAATGTTAGTGCTTCCAGCAATCATATTAGGGAATACTCAGCAGATAATGAGGTATTATCATAGGTAAAGGGACAAAAATGCCAGCATTTATCTGTTGCCTTTTTTCAAGTTGTTCTCCTTAGGTTTTACATGTATTCCAAAGATATTGTCATTATTCCATGATTTTGAATGGTTTCCCCCAAGTGACTGGCTTCAGAAGCTTTTGCTTGTTCATTTCAATGCCTTTAATTGAGGAAAACCTTTGTTCTTAGGGGCAGCTTTGGCCTTTAGAAAGTTCCAAAGCTCAGATCTGAGCTGCAGAAGATGCAATGCCCGCAAACCTCCGGGACTGTAACAGTAACATTGTTTAGCTCATGAGTCTGCAGGGGTTCAGCTGTTCTGGGTTGGGTTTGGCTGACCTTGGCTGAACTTGCTGAGATAGTTAGGATATAGCTGGATGATACTGGTCTAGGATAGCCTCATCTGGGGTATCTGGGAGACCTCGCTCTGTTTGACTTGTGTTTTGTCTCCAGCAGGTTAGCTGGGAGATGTTCTTTCTCATGGCAATGCAGAGGCATAAAGAGACAGAAACCCCAGTGTGCAGGCTCATTGCAAACCTGTGAATCAGTTCTGCCAACATCCCATGGACCAAAACAAGGAGCATGGCAAAGGATACAAGGAGGAGTGAAGAACTGTGACTTAAAAAAAAAAAAAAAAAAAAAAAATCTACCATGGTGATTAAATTATGGAACAAGCTTTTGTTCCAAAAGGAATTGTGGCCTCAAAATCCTGACAATGATCTTGTGAGCGATCAGTGAATTTCCCCAGACAAATGTTACAAACAGTTGCCTAGAGGGCACAGTGATCTGTGGGCAGCAGCAGCATCTTTAGAAGGAAGTGAGTGGCCTCTGAGGTGGGAGGACAGAGCCCTTTTGGATGAAGAGCTTAGAGTTCCATCCTGGACTCACTTGATTGAATTAAATTTTGCATCAAAAATCTTACCTTGCAGTCCCTTCCCTTGCAAATGATAAACTGACCTCTAATGTGTAAATTGTTTTTTATTTCTCTCTGTAACAGTCAGGGCCTCAAATAATGAACACATTTCAGTAACTCACATTTCCTTGGTTTCACCAGTTAAACCATAGCCTTCACCACTTTGGCTGACTAATGGAACCTGCAAAGGGTGGGATTAAATAGGATGTGTGACTCATCTGTCACCAATCTCCTACATTTAGCAACACTTGGTGAGCACCCTCCTGTGCACTGTGCCACACTCTGGGAATATTGAGACAATCAGGAGGAGGAGGGGAAGGGGAGTGGGAATGGGGAAGGGAGAGAGGCCTTCATGGACCAGTGACAGTGAAGTTCTGTGAAACTGAGAAGCATGTTGAACACAGCTCTCTGCACCTGTGGACACACACATATGCATGAGACTAATAGGGCAGATACGTACACACACTAAACTATTACATTATTAGTGAGTGGCAAAGGTCACGACAGGGGGCTAAGTATAGGGTAGTGTAAGGGGTCAAGAATGGGCACCTGTGCCCTCTCAGGAGAGCTGGGGAGGGCTTCTCAGCAGGGTGACATTTTAACTGGGCCTTGAAGAATGACTAGTAATTCACAGGCAGAGAATGGGGTCAGCAATGTTGGCACATGCAACATTGTGAGAAAGCACGATTTGTTCAGGAGGGGCAGGACTAGTACAGAGAAGCAGAAGGTTTAGGACTTCGTGGGGAGAGAATAAAGGGGGTGACAAGATCAGAAGGGTGGAGATGGCAGGTTGTGGTGGGAAGCTGGGGAGAGCTGATAAGAATGCTGCCAGGCAGGGAGAGGGAGAAGGGAAAGAAGGGGACCGATGGAGGGGAATGGGACTTGGTGGCTGACTAGGGTAAGGGCGAGCTCAGGATCCAGGTTGCTATCTGGCTTTGGACAGCCTGGAAGACTGGAGAGGTGTGTGTGGAGGAGGTCTCAGTGCACAACGAGGCAGTGTTGGTGGGTTGTGTGTGGTGTTTGAATGTGATCAGGTCAGTGTACCAGAAAGAGCAGTGGTTGGAATCAGAAGGACCTGGTTTTGGATCCTGATTTCCCCGTTGTATGCTTTTGGGCAAGTCTCCTTAACCTCTCTGAGTCTCAATTTTCTATCTGTAAAATAAAGCTAATATACAGAGTACTTCTTTTGAGCACTAAATTACATATTGTGTAGAATCTGAGTACTAAATTAAATGGGCATAGTGCCTGGCCCATATCAGGTGAATGAGGTAACCCAGATAGGCAGGAGAGCAATTTGAGGAAATAAGTTTACTGTTGGGAATGAGGACTGGGTGTGATCAGTCTTAAATGCCATGAACTAGACCTCTGGCTTGGTTGAGCAGGTGGGCACATGAGGTGTGTCAAAGGCTGGTTGGATAAAGAAGGCAGGTCAGAGAAGTTTGCAGGCTGTGTGTGTGTGGTCCCTGCAAAACAAACCATCTGAGTCAAAATAGAGTCATGAGTTGCTACAACTTTGAATGCTTCGAATGGCAAGTTGGTTGCATCAGTTTCCTAACTCTATCTTCAAATCTCAGTCTAAAGCCAGAGGGATACCTGGGGGATAGAATTTGGTCTTGCCTGTGTACACTGAGGTTAGACTGCAAGGAACAGAAAGTCCAGCAGGCTGTGAGCACCTGCTAGCCCTGTTAAGAACATTCATGAATAGTCATTGCTCCCCTTTAGAAGCCAGTCCCCAGGGAACAGAACAGCAGCCCCTGTGGGTTCATCTTTGTGAATATGGATGGGACCTGGTGCCGAGAGGACCAACAAGATGTGTAGGGAAGGGAGTGGGTACAAGAGCCAGAAAAGCCTCAAGATAGACAGACAGATAGATGAACAGATATGTCAGACTCAGAATCTAAGACTTTAGTGTCATTAAAGAGAGCAGCACAAATGCAGGTGCTGACATCTCCAGACACAGTGCTACTACTGGTCGGAGGAAATGAAGCAGGAATTCCTCCAGGTCTGGCTAGTGCACTTGCCTTCTTCCCTCGGACACAACGTTAACCTGCAGAGAAGCAGCCAGGCTCGGTGTCTGGGCTCAAAAGCAGCTACTGAGGCAAACATGGGGTGTGCAGTGTTTGGAAAAGCAGTGGTCATATCGGCTGTGCCCTTGGGAGCCTGAGGAAGTTTGCTGCAGGCCGAGGTGCTCTTACTGAATCATCAGAGCTTTCCTGCGCACCTCTTGCATGACCTACCGTGTGCCTGTGCACAGCATGCTAGGGAAGACCTGAAGAAAGGCCCAGCCTCAGTTCTCAGCTGAGATGGTGGTCTTCCTGGGAGAGTCAGACATTACTGTGTGTGTCTGCAGGGAACAGAGAACAATTAAGGAGTGATTACACAGCACTCACTCATCCATTGAGTCATCTCCTTGGCAAATGTTTTAGCACCTCCTGGCTCTGCCAGGCCAACAATGGCCATGACACTGCCCTCTTGGAGCTCACAGCTTGGTTTAGAGATGGAGGTGGGTGAACAGTTATAGGAGGAGACAGAACACAGGGTGCTCTGTGGGCAAAGACGGCACAGCCTCCAGGGTGGTGACACTTGTGTTGAAAGGCGGAGAAGGAGTTGGGCAGGGTGCTGGAGAGAGGAGCTGTTGGGAGAGCAGTGTCTGGGTGTGAGGGTCAGTGGTCCCCCTCACTGAGGCTAACCCCGTCTATAATCACAGACTTCTTTCTTTCTCCTGAGACCAGCTATGAGAGTGGGAAGAGAGTAGGGTGAAAGTGCAGAGTCCTGGGCAAACTGGGATGGTTGGTCACCCTGGAAGAAAGGTGCTGCCCCCACAGCCACGGGACTGCTCCTTCACCATCCTCTAGGATTTTGCCGAGCTGTGCCTCAGCATGGAAGTGGCCAGGTAAGACCTACCAGAGGGAAAGGACAGGGCCTTAGCCCCTGGGAGCTCACACACTGAGCAGGCGGGTTTTCAGAGTGTACTGCAGGGAGGGAGGGTTAAGGGGGTGGAGAGAAAACGTAGTGGGAAAGTCACCTCACCTCTCTGAACCTCAGTTTCTTTATCTCTAAAATGGAACCAGTAACAATGGGATTGTTCCAGGGTTCAATGAGATTGTGTGTGCAGGGTGTTTGGCCCAGGGCCTGGTGCAAGGAAGGGAACAGCAGAACCTCATCTGTTATATGGAACGGCAGGACCTGACACGCTGTAGGAGATAGTGAAGGGAAGGCCCAGGCAATGTGTTAGAAGATAGCTATCCTCCCCCGCCTCCTTTCTTGTTTGAAGATCACACAGAGGCTTCAAATTAAATGAGTCAGGTGCTGTATAAAGCAATGGTAATCCCCTTTGGGTTTATCTCTCTTCTTCTCCCTCTTCCAGGCCAATACCGAGGTTCAAATCCCAGAAGAGCCGGACTGGGGAGGAGCTGTCCTGCTACGGGAGGAGAGGGGCTGCATGCTGGTGGAACGGCAGGATCTGGCTCGTGGGAGAGACTGCATGGGATTGGATCAAGGTGCTGTACCAAGGGACGCAAATACAAAGCTGGGAATGGGGAGGTTATTGATACGGTAGCACATGCGGAATTTAATATCCCGGCAAGAACCCCAGGAAATGGCACCAATGTGCTGCTCGGATGGCTTTTGAAAACTTGGCCAAAGTAACAGCACACACTAAGTGAAGTAGACATGACAAACTGCTGTGGCAGAGAGCACCAAGGGGATCAAAAGGCTCAGAGAGCAGAGTGGATGTGCTATGTGAGGTTGGAAAATATCAACTATGTTCCGGGGGAGAACCAAGAGGGCACTTTGCTTCTCAAAGTAGAAAGGAATGTGCTGAGGGCACTTGGCATCATTGACAATCTCAGTGGACCAGACCAGGGCGGAGGGAAAGAGAAGCTGCCACAGCGCTAGACTTCCTTGTTGCAGTGGGAACTGAGGGAATCCCAGATGCTGGAGGCCACGTGGCAGCCCTTCACTAGCTATCAGAAGTGAGCCTGACTCTGGCAGTGAGCAGCCACATCTTGAGTGACACAGGCTGGCCCTACCTGTACAACACTTTAGAGATAATGAAAAAAACACAGTCTTCCTTAAGGGGCAGAGGGGCAGCCTGCACAGGTCAAAATAAGCCAGGGATGATTGATTGGAAATTCTGAGGGTAACTAGCCCCTTACAAAGTTTTGATTTTTGCCCATTTTTCAGCTCTCAGATGCAAACCCCTGAAGGAAAGGCTGAGTCTCCAGGAGCAGAAACTCTGCAACTCTGAAGCAACTGTGCTAATTATTCCAGATCTTTTCCAAAGGGGTTTAGTGCCATTTGACCAGGTGACCATGCACTAGGAAGAATACACAGACTTTCCAAAAATCTGAAAACATTTTCCAGACTTTTCACAAGGTCTGAGCTGATACCCAGGAACCCAGAGTGCCTCAGTGGCTCCTCTAGAATGGGGACATTATGAGGTCCCTGTAACAAATGGAGTCCTGGCCCAGATCTAGCTCACATGGTCCACTAGACCCATGGATCCAGCTGATGGCCACCTCCTCAGGAGTGGGCTGGCTTGGTAATTTGCAGAGCCCTGTGTTAAGTTCTTGACTCGTTGGGTAGCAACTGCTGTAGTGAGAAGAGCTGATTGGAGGGCTCTGAAACTGTTCTTCTTTCTGGCCAAGACAGACTAGAAGAAAACCTCATCCAGGGAGGTTTGAAAGAGATTTGTGCTACCCTCAAAGACCTAAAGGATGTCATACCCTTTTCATTCACCAGCCTAACACCTACTCTTATATGAATTGTTGATTCTGATGGACAGCAGTGGATGACCACATACTTGACCAATGATGATCTTCCACTGGGCCACCCGTCCTGCTGAAACTGGCTGGACCTGACCACATGACATAATCCTGAGGCCCTTCACAAAGCAGCTGGACATCATGATCCCAGGGCAGGCACCACAGTTACTCAGCAAAGGCATCTGGATGACAACCCCAAAGTGTGCCCTCTGTGGACACAGCAGACTATTTCCAGGGCTTGTATTACAGAAGAGCTGGTCCTTGCCAACCCACCCGCCTCACTTCCCTTGTATGGGACAGAAGCAATTCTCAGTCTTTTGGCCCTGACAGGTCTTCCCTATTTCTGGTCTCTCTCTTTTTTTTTTTTCTGGTCTCTTGTACCTTATCCCCAAGAGCTCACCTAGAATTTATTTTGGGTCAGGTTCTTTGTTTGGTTGTAAAACTCACCCATCAGAATTTGGTCTCAGATAGTCTTAATTTTTATTTCAACCATTATGGCTACTGACCCAGATATGCTGTTCTTATCGGAGAAGAATGACAGTCTCCAGCAGGTGGTATATGAACATCAATCTGGCAATCGTAGTCTCTTCCATACTCACTGTGAAGCAGAAGTTTGGATTCACATGGAACAGACAATGGTATACATTTATGGTCTTGTCCAGGATGATGTTATTTATTTCTCCTTATGTTATAATATTGTCCAAAGGGATCTAGGCATTTAAAAAAATAACACATTGGTTCACTCTGTTTATGACATGTTAATTAAACTTAAGAGCAAGAAATGATGGGAGGTGTTGGTTTGACACATGTTCTCCATATGGTGGGAGATCAATCCTATGAAGATGCAGGAGTCTTTTACATCTGTGAATTTTTAGGGGTTTAGTGGTCAAAGGCATGCTGAATATACCTTACAAAGGACAGTTATTGCATGTTCCACCACCAGTAGAAGCAGCACAATGCTTGGTAGGCTTCTATTGGTTCTGAGGGTAGACACATAGCTGCATTGGGAAATACCAGCCTGCTGCAATCACGGAGGAAGGGGGAGTTGATAGCTGTTAGCGGACTCAGAGCATGAAAGTGCTTTGAAGCAGCTCCTGGCTGTGGCACAAGCAGCCTGCCAATTGGATTTTTGGCCTGGTAGACCCTTTGAAACTAGGCATTCAGCAGCCAATGATGGAGGATAACTGTTGCAAAATGGCCAAGTAATTCTGCCACTTGTTGTTTGGTGTCTCTTTGGTGGTACCTTAAACCTGGCAAAGGCAAGAGCTTGGTAAGCAGAGCTCAGACCTGACTCAAGATCCCACTTACTGTCTGTTCAGATACTCTTGTGAAGTACACCACCTGCACAACTCTATTTTTTGAAAACAAACTGTTCATAGCCCTTGAGTAGTGGCTTATAATACCTCTATAAGGAAGCAGCAGCAGTGATCTGCATCTTCTTTAATAGATAAGACTATTGAGGCATAACTGACTCATAATAGAGACATTAAGAGTCACCCAGTTAAGTCATTCATAATTCATTCACCACTTATTTATTGAGCATCTATTCTGGAATGAAGACTCTGTCTGGCACCAAGGTATCTTGGCAAACTAGACACAGTCCTTATTCTCAAAGAACTTATGATGTGGAGTGGATGTAGGGGGAAGGGAAAATGGGAGAGAATCAACAGATAATTTCAACACTGAGGTTGGCAGAAGGTGTTGGGCGAACTTGGAGGAGAACTCACCCGACCCAGGAAGAAAGAATAGATGGTCAAGGGTGCCTGGGAAAGGAGAGGAGAAGAGAGGAGAGGAGAGGAGAGGGGAGGGGAGGAGAGGGGAGGGGAGGGGAGGAGAAGAAAGGAGGGCGGTAGAGAGAGAACAGACATGAAGGCTTGAGTGTCTGGAAAGTGAGGGATGCAGAAGGGGGTTGGGAGGACAATCCTTTAAGTTCCAGCCTCCTTTTCTGTCAGTGGCTCTTGTGTCCAGGGCAGCTGTCCCCAGAGCTACAACAGTGGGCAAGGACCTAGGCCATTTCATTAGGGAGGTTTGTTTCTAGATTCATCTCCTAAGCCTTATTAAGTCTCTTACTTAGTGGGGAAGCAGCAAATCAAGATGACATTTCAAAAGCGGTGGCCCAGCCTGTTCCTGGAGGAACAGCTAAATCCTCACCCATATTAAATACCTTCTCCTTAACAGCAGCGGCTGGGCCATTTAGGAAAATTAAAAGGAGCGAGTCAAACGGAGAGTGGGGAGATTACAAACAAGTGTAATAGTGTTTCCAGTCCTGTGGCTATTAAGAGACCTCACATATGGCCTTTTCACTTTATCCTTCTCTTGGCTTATCCTACATCTGCATCCATTCAGAGGGTTGGTCATTATGAAAATGGGTTTGCAAAGAGGTACTCGGGTTTCCAGCCCTGTTGTTATACCAGCCCAGGTACTTGGCTGATGGCCGGCCTGGGACCACGTGTCTCACAGCATGCATGCGCTGGTGACTTTGTACCAAGAAAAATCACTCTGTAGAGAGATTTCTATAAGACAACAGATAGTAAAGACAACACACAATGAAGGGACTAGCTGACAAACATGGGAAAGATTTATCCTTGTTCATCAAATAGCACTCAATTAAAAGAACAGCAGGATACCATTCTTGGCCCATTGGATTAACACATGTTAAGAAAAGAGAACATGTAAATGCTACTGAAAGCACAGTAAAAAGGGCATCCTTGTGCCCTGCTAGTGGAAGTACACATGATGCCAACTTTTTGGAAAGCACTTAGGCCAAATGTGTGCAGATTTTTAATGTGTATTAAGAATTTTTAAAATGTGGCAACAGTTGGTGTAATAATTCTAAGACTAGCTCCTGAGGAAATTATCAGAAATGTGGACTTAGGCAGGAATATGTTCATTGCAGTGTAGCTTCTAGTATTAAAAAGAAACAACTTAAAAGCCTAACATTAAGGAATTAGTTGTGTCAATAATGGTGCAACCATAACAAGAAATGGAGTCAGTTGTTTCAAATGATCCTGTACTTAGGAAAGACAGGTGTATGTGAAAATCCTAAAAAAGGTGCAAACTTACAGTAAAGTTCTTTCCATGCTTTCTCTCTCACCTCCCAGCCCTACATTTTACATGGACACACCACACGGGAAATCTCTTTTAGTAGATGTGCTTTTAACTGACCAGTCAATTGGACCAACTCGTTGGATTAACTGACACTCTCTATTTCTTCTGTGAACAAAGCAGCTGAGGCCAGGGCACTGGGAAACCTTACGGCAAATCAGGTTCTCACTTCCGTTCCTGCCAGCTCAGCTGTCTGCTTACCAGAGCCCATTGTTTGTTATTCTTTTAATAGTCTGCCAAATTTGATTTAATAACTTATTATAGAGGATTTAGGCTTCTATGTTCAAAAGTACTGTTGGCTCATTTTTATACGTTTTATGTGGATGAGCAGATTTGGTATAAGGGTTAAATTTAGCCTTGTAAAAGGAGCTGAGAAACTATCTTCATTATGTTCTGATTGTGTAGCCTGAGCCTCAAAAATAATCTGCTTGCTCAAGGCTTGGCATGCTTTGCTTATACATACTATCTTGACTTAACGCCTTTTTTTTTAGGGGTAGATCACTGACTGTCTTTTCTGTAGTTTCTATGAATATTGATTTATTAATATCTTGTACATTTTCCTAAGCCAAATTTGTAGTTATATTTTTCTATAAAAACATAACGTTTTTGTTTCCTTTAATTTTTATTTTATAATTATATTATTTGTATATCCTCCTCTGGTAGCTTATATTCACTGTCATAAGTGTGACTTAAAATCCTAATAATAATGGGGCTACTTTAATAAGCTCACACTGTGTGTGTGGCGCCAAGCTAAGTGGTTTAAATGCATGTTCTCACTTACCTCTCACAATGGCCCAGTGGCGTAAGAACTGCTATCATTCCTACTGTCCAAATGAGAAAACTGAGAACAGTAATTGGCCGAGACCATGCAATTTTTAGGTGCTGGAGTTTGTATTCAAGCTTGCATTTATCTGATTCTGAGCCTGTGTTCTTGTCCATGAGGCTAAACTCTTGAAAAAAATAGAACAAGCAGACAATAAATAAACAAAATCACATTGCAGTGTGATCACCCTGCATTTTTAGGAATTTGCTCTTGCTCAAGCTTGGCTCTGGATGTTTTTCACAGTCCTCCTTGGCTGTTTGCTGAGCACGAGCTGCCTGGGGGCCTGTGCTGACTATAATGTTAAGTGGACACTTCATGTTTCCGCCACTGTTAAGGCAAAATTTATTCCATGTAAGTGGTTATTTCCCAGAGAAAGAAGGTCCATTCTTGAAAGCACAAAAATATTTAGCCATTCATAATTGAAATTAAAATAAATTTTTAATCGACAGATCAAAATTTTTATATATTTATATATATTTATATATATAAAATATATAATATTAAATTTTATATATTTATATATATATAATATATTTATATATTTATATATTTATATATTTATAATGTTTTGAAATATGTATGCATTGTGGAATGGCTAGATCAAATTAACTAACATATGTCTCAATACTTATTATTTTTTATGATGAGAATACTTAAAATCTACTTTTTTAGCAATTTTCAGGTCTATAATGCATTGTTGTTAGCTATAGTCACCATGTAGTACAATAGATCTCTTGAACTTACTCCTCCTGTCTAACTGAAAACTTGTATCTTTTATCCAACTACTGTATATACTCGAGTATAAGCCGAGTTTTTTCGGCACAAAATTTGTGCTGAGTTCGGGTTTTTTGGCACAAATTTTGTGCCGGAAAAATCTCGGCTTATACTCGAGTATATACAGTACTCTCCAACTTCCATTCTCAAGTCCCTGGTAACCACCATTCTACTCTCTGCTTTTGTAAGTTTGATGTTTTTGACAGAAAATTTAAAAAGTGTTTTTTATAATTCTTAGTTTTCTTTCTGAAATTGGGAATACAATGAAACATTTTCCATTTTAAAATTAAAATTTCATTGAGGTAATTATGGATTTATATGCAACTATAAGAAATAATAAGGGGAGAACTATTGTATATTTTGCCTGGTTCCCCCCAGTGGCAACATTTTGCAAAAGTATAATATAGTATCACAACAAAGATACTGATTTATCAAGTTAAGATACTGATTGATTTATCCAATCCACCAATATTATTCAGATTTCTTTAGTCTTATTTGTATTTGAGTGTGTATATGTATGTGTGTATTCGATTCTATACAATTTTGTCATGTGAGTAGGTTTTTGTTTCTACCTGAATATTTTCAACATCACAAGGCACTCTCACGTCATTCTTTTATAACCACAAGTACATTTATTCTACTCTCTGTTTGCTTTTTAATTGAACAAATATACAAAACTCATCTGATTATATACTAAATTGATAAATCAGATTCTGCATTAATCTAATTGTCTGAGTCAGTGGTGATATCACTAGCATACATAACGGCACATTGTGCACACATAAACACACATCTAGGCATTTGTATGTCTATCTTTGGGAAACAGCATGGCTTCATAAAGCATGTGTCACATTGTTAAGTCCTGTACGATGACCTCCTTCTGGAGATCCACAAGGCACAATAGTACAGTAGTCTACAGAGCCCTATAGTGAAAACACTCATTTGGTTTCTTACAGCATTTCCCAAACTTACCTGACCATAGATCTTTTGGTCATTATAGAATTCTCATTTCATCTATAAAAAGTTTCCCACCAAGTCCCAGGAAAGGTAATATAAAGGGAAAAGAACAGGGTCATGATTTGGCACCGGAAGACCTGAGTCTGACTGACATTTATTAGCTGTGTGACCCTTCAAGTTACTGAAGGACATATCTTTGAACATGGATCTAAGCAGGAAACAATGGCAACTCCTGGAGATTTGTCAGCAGTAAAATGAAGTTGTGAAAAGAGTGTTTTTGTAAAATACTGTGCCCAACATTTGTAGAATACATATTATTTTCAAGCACACATAAGGAATTTGTAAGGCTTAGAGATAGCCTGAAGAAATTTGTAAGGATTGAAATCTCTCAAAGAATGTTTTTTTGATCACAATGCAATTAAGCTGGAAACCAACAGCAAAAGGAAGTCTATGTTTGCAAATTATAGTAATATTCTAAGTACTAAAGCAAAGTCCACAATGGATATTAAATAAATTATCTTGAGCTGAATGATAAAAATATTTTATTCAGAACTTGTGGGAGACAGTTAAGCCTGCATCGATAGAGAAATTTATATCTTTAGAATCACATGAAGATGAGAATTAATGAACTTAGCGTCCATCTCAAGAAATTAGGAAAACATCATCATCAACAATGAAATAAACCCCAGGAAAGAGAAGGAAAATCTTATATTAAAGATAAGAATAGAAATTAATGGAAGAGAAACCAAACATCAAGTAGAAGGGATGAGCAAAGCCAAGTTTGGCTTATTGAAAAGACTAATAAAACTGATAATGCCTGGTTTTTAAGGAGATCTAAAGAAGCAATGTTAGGAATGAAAAAGAGGACATCAACTTTAGAGCCATAGACATGGGGTAAAAAAAGAAATAGGAAGATAACAATAACAATTTTATGATCAAATATTTGGATAGAATGGGTAAACCCTTAGGAAAAAATACTACTTTTGAAATGTACATAAGGAATAGAAATTCTAGTTGTGCTATAATTATTTAAAAAATAGAATTCAAGACCAATAAAGAGTTTCTACAAAGAAAACCTCGTAGACAACATCTATAAATATTCAAGCAAGAAATTATATTGTCTTGCATAAGCTACTCCAGAAAACAGGAAAAGAGGGGACTCCCCAACTCGTTTTAATGAGGGTGACATAACCTTGATACTAAAACCTGACATGGACAGCATGAAAACCAAAAATAACAGACCAATTCCACTCGTGAAGATAAAAAGATATAAAACACAGTATTAGCAATCCGAATCCAGTCATAATAGCATGTATAAAACATCTTGATGGAGTAAGATTTATTACAAAGATGCAAGATTACCTTAAAATTTGAAATCTCTCCAATGTAATTTGCCAAATTAACTAAAAGGACAAAACCTATAGAGTCACCTCTATTGGTACAGAAAAATATTTGATGAAATTTCATTTATAATAAAAAGCTACCAGCAAATTAGGAATAGAAGGAAACGCAATCTGATAAGCAGCATCTGCACAAACTACAACAAACACCATACTTAAAAGTGAAATACTGAATCCTTTCAGCCCTTCTTCCTGAGGGGTAGGAATGAGGCAAAGATATCTTCTCTCCCTACTTCTATTCAATATTGTTCTGGAAGTCCTATTTAGAGCAGTAGGATAAGAAAATAAATAGAATATATAAAAGGAATAAATAAATGTCTGAGTATTTAAAGAGGATAGGATTGTATATGTAGAATATCCAGAGCATCTGCAGGTAAAGTATTAGACTTTACTTGATTTTGGTCAAAAGACTGAGAAGCAATTAAAGTATTAGATTAATAAGAGTTTAGCTGGTTGCAAAGACTATATATAAAAATGTTTCTATATATCAGGAACAAAAGAAAAAATATAAAAATATACCATTTAAAATGTATATAGAAATATAAAACACATAAAACACCTTCACAACCTTTACAAAGAAAACTATAAAATATTATTAAAGAAAATGAAGTCCTACATAGCAACATATCATAGGTTAGAGATTCAATATTGTAAAGCTGTCGGTGCTTAAAGACCTATAGGTCCAAAGTAACTCTTAATTAAAGTCTAAACTGGTTTGTTTCTGTGGACTTTTACAAGGTGGTTCTAAAATTTATATGGAAATGCCAAAGGTCAAGAGCAGCACAGACACTCTTGGAGAAACAAAAGAAGTAAGGAGACCTTCCTCAAGGTCAATTCTAGAGTTAGGACCATGTGGCACTGGCACAAGGGTAGGGATACACCGTGATGGAGGAGAGTGAGAATCCAGAAACAGACCAGGGGTGGATGGACACTGATCGATGATGAAGACGGCATCACAGAGCAGTGGAGTGAGGTCTTATAAATACTTGGTGTGGGAACATGGGGTATCCATATGAAAAAAAATATTAATGTGACCTTTACCTTACATCATACACAAAAATCAAATCCAGATGTGTGGTGTATTCAAATGAGAAATGTAAAACAACCAAGCTTTATGACTTTGGAAATGGGGAGAGTTTTTATATAGCCCACAAGATACACCCAACCCACTAATAAAGAAAAAGACTACATTAAAATTTAAGACATCAGTTCATCAAATGATACCAAAAAGAAAGAGGGAAAAGTGAAGTGACAGGGTAGAAGAAGAGCTTTGACACAGATATATTAACAGATTTATTGAAGGGTCTATATCTAAAGTCAATGAAAGACCCTTCAAAGTGACTATGAAATAGTTGATAGACAACTGAATAAAGAACTTACACATGTCAAAAATTATGACATCCAAATGTCTGATAAACATATTAAAAGATGAGAAGTCTTATTAGTAATAGGAGAAATGAAATTTCAAACCACAGTAAAATACCATTAAATACTCATCAGAATAGCTGAAGTTACATAAATCTGACAGTATTAAATTTTGGTGAGGATGTGGAACAATGGAACTGTTAAACACTGCTGGTGGCAAAGCTATATTGGTATGACCATTATGGAAAACAGTGAAGATCACCTAGAAGAATTGAAGATACTCTTAGCCTATGATCCAGCAATTCATTTACTAGATATATACCACAAATAAATTTGTAACTATATGCCAGGATAGGTACGAGAATGCTTACTAACAGCTTACAATGAATTATGGTGTATTCACATCCTGGAATATTATACATCAGTGGATATAGACTCATTAAGTTATACACAATGGCCAGGATCAAGTGAAAGTTCCTCTAAGGTGAACTGTAGGACTCATGCATACCATACAAATATGTATATTTATACATTAGGGTAAAATGGAGGGCTATGATTGGAAAGTGGTCTATGGAGGCTTCTGGAGTCTAGGCAATGTTTAATTTTTCAAAATGGGCGGGGATCACATAGATACTCATTTTATAGTTATTATGTCAGGCATTGATGCCTTGAGTATTTTTGAATGTGAGTTCTATTTTTAATTTTTTTTTTTTTTTTTAGAGACAGAGTGTCACTTTATCGCCCTCGGTAGAGTGCTATGGTGTCACAGCTCACAGCAACCTCCAACTCCTGGGCTTAGGTGATTCTCTTGCCTCAGCCTCCTGAGTAGCTGGGACTACAGGCACCCACCACAACACCCCACTATTTTTTATTGCAATTTGGCAGGTGCTGGGTTCGAACCCGCCACCCTCAGTATATGGGGCTGGCACCCTACCCACTAAGCCACAGGCACCGCCCTATTTTAAATATTTTAAAAGTCACAGTATTTTAGAACTACAGTTGTGCATCCCTTAACAAAGGGTATATTGTCTGAGAAGTATGTTGTTAGGTGATTTTGTCCTGGTGTGAACATTATCGAGTACTCACACAAACCTAGGCAGAGTCTACTACACACCTAGACTACGTGGTATAGCCTACTGCTGCCAGGCCACAAACTTGTACAGCATGCCACTGAGTGCTGTAGGAAACTGTAAGATGATGGTAAGCATTTGTGCATCTAAACATACTTAAACATAGTAAAGGAACAGTGAAAATACAATAAAGATTAAAAAAAATGGCACACCTGTTTAGGGCACTTACCACGAATGGAGCCTATAGGACTAGAAGTTGCTCTGGGTGAGTCAGTGAGTGAGTGGCGGGTGAATGTGAGGACCTACGACATCACTGGGCACTACTATAGATTTTACAAACACTGTGCACTTAGGCTGCACTAAATTTATTAAAACTTTCATCGATAATACATTAACCTCAGCTTATTATAACTTTTTTACTTTATAAACTTCTCAATTTTTTAAAACTTTTCGACTGTTTTGTAATAACACTTAGCTTAAAACACCACACCTGCACATCTTGTCTCAGTGGAAGGTCTTCAGGGACAGCGTCACACATAGAACTGTCATCTCTTAGGATAATGATGCTTTCTTCGCGAATATCTCCTGAAGGACCTGCCAGAGGCTGTTTTACAGGTTAACTTGTTTCCCTTTTTAAATAGAGTACACCCTGACAATAAAAAATATAACACAGTAAATGTATCAGCCCAGTAACACTCGTTTATTGTCATTTTCAAGTATTTTTTCCTGTGTATTGTCAGAAGTAGAGGCTGAAGGTGGGGCCAGGGAATTTTGCATACAGTTGATCCCCACATCCCTTCAAGTTGGTTGTGACATACCTGTTTTATAGGTGAATTAACTGAGACTTTGAGAGGTTAAGTCGCTTACCTAAGTTCACATAGCTAGTGTGTCATTGAGCCAGAGTTAGAACTGTGATGTAGGTGTGTCTTTCTGCTCAGCAGTGCAAATCACAAACTCTTTACTCTTCGTCAGTAGCATGCTGACAATGGGCAGAAATGCTCTGACTTCAGTCGACTCATGCCCTTATGGCAGGCAGTCCGGCAGCAAGGTAGTTGTGCACAGGTTGGGGCTCTGTGGAGACTCTGCCTGCTCTCTGGCACCAGGCCTGTGCTGGCCCCAGCTTCCCATGTGTGGCATGGGATCTGTGCCTCTCCACATTTTCATTCCTCCTACTCCACAGGCTCCAGAAGAGGAGAGTGCTGCTTTTTGATATTGGGGCACCTCCCAATCCCTGCCGAGTCCCTTGATTTCCAGTGTCTCTTGTTTTGAAGATCCCACCCAGGTCACCTGTTTATAAACAACCTCACGACAGATGGCACCCTGCTGGCCAGTGGTGCTGGCCAATGAGGATTATACCTGTACTTGCAACAGCAGCTTCTCTGCCCACCAAAGGCCTTCAAACAAACCCCTGCCCCTTGGCCCTACTGTTTGTTTTGTTTTGCACCGACCTGAAATGGATACCTTCATGGGTCCCTGCAGCGGGGCAGACAGTGATTGGGACATGTAGAGACAATGGCTATGCCCACCTGTAGGTCAAGGGTCAGGCTCGGCAGGGCAGTCTTGTCAGTTCTTCAAAAGCTGAGACCTCAATCCAGCTAGGCTCTGCCCATGGGTCAGTGACAGACCGGGCCACAGGTGCAGCTGGCTATTGATGTCCTGTGACCAGGATGGGGGTGGTGCTAAGCTGTGTGCGGGCGGCTTACCTGGGGATTACAGTGTAACCACAGGTGTCTCCTCAATGCCAAGGAAGGGAGGCTAACCTGGGGCCCCACATGCACAGAGTGGGCTGGGGGAGAAGGCAGGACACCTGGGTCTCCCCAGAAAGAACATCCGCTTACAGACTGCTCTCGGGCTACATTTTCTGAGACCACTTGCCAATTCTTGGCCAGTGTTTTGAGAAAAGCTTCTGGGAGTATTCTTTTTATATTCTAGAATACAAACATAAACTCCAGTAGATTATAGCCTGATTCAGTGCTTACTGAGTGGTGTTTTTAGAAAAAGTGTCAGGTGAGGGTTGGAAGAGCTGTGTGTGTGTATTGGGTGGGACTGGTACTTGGAGAAAATCTAACACAGAAGGCCAGTGGAAAATCTAACATATTCACACAAGAAATATTCGCTGCATCCCAACTGTTTGCCAGGACCAGGGGGGTACAGAGAGCTTATAATTTATTCATTCATTCTGCCAATGGATCAACCAAACAACTGACATTTCCTGAGTCTTATATTTTGGGCTTACACTGCGGATTAAGATGAAAAACCCCAAACCAGATTATTCCAGCCCCTAAGGCCTCTCAGTCCTATGGTAGAGATGGAAATATACACAGATAATTGTAAGTAGCAATATAACAGCTTTATCCAGCCATAAGAGGTTATTTGGGGAGGGGTGCCATAGAGTAAGCTATGATTTAAGCAGGGTTTGTAGGACATAAGGATTTTCTGGGAGCCCAAGCAGAGAAGGGAGCTGGAGCAGAGTATAAAGACCTGGAGCACTTGGGGAGCTGCAGCTGGTGGGTGGGTGGGGGGCTGATGCTGGTGGAAGGGGAGGCTGGGGATGTGGGTCTGGGGCTGACCCTGCAGGATTTCATAGCAGCTGAAGAGTTTGGACTTGATTCTGAGCTCCACTGAAAGCAGGGCTGGGTTTTTCTTTTTTTTTTTTTTATTATTAAATCATAGCTGTGTACATTAATGTGATCATGGGGCACCATACACTGGTTTTGTAGACCGTTTGACACATTTTCATCACACTGGTTAATATAGCCTTCTTGGCATTTTCTTAGTTATTGTGTCAAGACATTTACATTCTACATTTACTAAGTTTCACATGTAGGGCTGGGTTTTAAGCATACAGACATGAACTGGTGGATTTGGTGTAGAAGGCTCACTTGGGCAGAGGCGAGAAGGATGGGCTGGAGGGCCCTGACTATAGGGTACTAAGAATTGGTGGCTGGTTTGAATACCAGATGATGGAAAGCAGAAGGTCCTGAAGAACAGCATGATTCTAGAGCTCTGGGCAAGGAGCTGGGGTGCAACAGGATGGTTGTCAAGACAGCGAGAAGGAGGCCTCGGAGGCCCAGATGAAGGCTATGTCCTGGGATAGGCAGGCCCTGGGGAGATGATGCATCTGCAGCTGAGCAAGAGGATGAGCAGGTAGCCCTGGGCCCTTGAGCAAGCCCTGACTGGGCCTGCTCCCCAGGCTCCTGGCAGGACAGCTGGCACTGCTTGTATTTGGGCCCTCCAGGAGCTTGAGAAGCCCGTGCCACAGAAGGACCAGCCCATCCAGGCCTCCTTATTTCATCCAGCAGACATTAGTTGAACATCTGCTATATACCAGGCCCTCAGTAGACACTGGGATTGTGAGATAAGCCAGATAAATAGATTTCTTGCCCCCCAGGGACTGGCAGCCTAGTAGGAAATATAATTAAAGCAGTGCTAATTCTGATGCTGATACTACTGACATTTGAGTGCTTACTGTGTGCTAGGCACAGTTCTAAATGCTTTGTAAGAATTAACTCATTTGATCCTCTCAATAACCTTTCCAGGTAACTACTGTTATTATACCTGATGTAACTGATATTTCAGATAAAATAACTAAAGTACAGAGTAACCTCCCCATGTTCACACAGCTTGTAGGTAGTAAGAGCTCAGATTTGAACTTCAGCTTGTCTTGTGCCAGTTTGGAGTCTTAACTGTCATACAACATACTATTATTTCCTTAGTACCCCTCTTAAATGTCTCTCAGGTGCCCCAAAAGCTTTAGACTAATATGCAAGTTCCTTAGCCTGTCCCCTTCCCCAGGCCCTCTGTGGTCAGCTGTGCCTGAAGTCTCAGCCCCACTCTACTCTCTCTCCCCTGTGCCCTCCACTGCTCTATCTGTGGCTCCCTGTACCTGCCACGTGGTTCCAGCTGCCCGCCTTCACCATCCTTCTCTCTTGGGAGGGAGTGGGAAGTAAGTTGGTTTATCTTCTAGGCTCAGCACAAATGTCCTGTTTCCTGAGCAGGACTTTCCCAGCTGACCTCAGGCAGAGCTAAGTGATTCCTTCCCTGAGCACTAGTGATGATGGTTCATCCATTGATTACAGCCTGTTGTGACAGGCGTTATATAGATTCTGTCTTCTCCACTAAACGGTTCAGTTTGTTGAAGGTGAGGCAGAGTCTCACTGATCTCTCTATCCTCCAAGGGTTTAAGCATGGTGCCATATAACACATGATAACGAATATGGAATGATTGCAGAATTAAATCAAACAACCAGCCTGATTTTCCTGAGTACCTACTATGTGCTCAGAAGGAATGACCACCTTATCTGCATAGACTTATATGCATATTAAATAACTGATTAATTCTGGTACCCATTACACTAAAAGACTGTGGTGGTATGTGAGTTCCTTTGGGGAGGTATGCCTGTTTTGAGATATGACAACTAAGGCACAAAAAACTAAGGTAATTTTCTTGTGTTCACGTGGCTTCTTTACTTTTGAAGGATCTCTTGTTTCAAAGTAGCCAGCAGATATCTGGCATATAGTAGGTACTCAAAAAAGAAAAAAAAAAAAAAGAGGTTAGGAGGATAAAGGAATCTACTTGGAAAGATAATTTTATATATCTTTGGCAGACATTTGCAAAAAATATCTAAATTGATTTGGAAAGTAAGTCCAAAAATTCCAAAGTAAGGGGAAAAGTTCACTTTGGCAGAGTCTGGAGGATGGGATGGATGAGGCCACAAACTGCAAAGGGACTGGAAATTATTGGCTTCTTTGAACACCAGATGACAGAAGAGTGAAGGTTTTCCTGGATGGCAGATAGAACTATGGCTTTGGAAGGACTGGAGGAGTCAAGGAGGCTTACCAGCAGTGCCTCAGGTGAGCTCTGATGTTAGGTAGGATGAGAAGGATCAGGGGAAATGGTTGGAGCCCTCCTGGCTTTGGCCAGGCTGCCCACCTACATTCTCTTTTCTCTGTTACTGGGAGTAGCAGACCCAGTTTGTGCCACACCCAGGCCCTTGGACCTCTCCATCTCAGCATGCTCTGGCTGAGTCTTAACTGCTAGGACCTGGACTCAGGAGAGCAACAGGTGTATTCTAGGGATAGCAGCAAGGCTAGCAAGAGAGTAAGTGGAGAGTAATCAAGGGGAGCAGGGGCCAGAGACTATAGGGCCTTGTGGGAATAGCGTCAGGTTTTGCTCAGAGATGGAAACACTAGAGTGGTTTTGAGCAGAGAGGAATGATTTGATGGGTTGTGATGCTCTGTAGATTCACATCACAGGGGTGATAGAGACCATTACAGTGCTACAGATAGAAAGCTTTGTGACTTGGGATAGTGTGGAGAGAGGGAGGTGATGAGAAAAGTGGTGAGAGTTTGGATATATTTAGAAGATAGAGTCAACAGGATGCAATGATTCCACAGTTTTGGGCTTGAGCAAGTGAAGGAATGGAGAAATCATTATCTAAGATGAAAAGACAATGGTAATAGCATTGGGGGCTACTCTGGACATGTCACATTTGAGATGCCAGTCATCTTACCAAATTCTTTTTTTTTTTATAGATAAAAATATGCACCATAGATGTGGCCCAACCCATCACCCTCCCTCCACCCAAACCTCCCGCCTCCCTTCCCCTTCCTTGGTCCTTTCCTCATAGTATTGAGGTATAGTTGGGTTATAGCCTTCATGTGAAAGCTATAGTTTAGCTTCATAGTAGGGCTGAGTACATTGGATACTTTTTCTTCCATTCCTGGGATACTTTGCTAAGGAGAATATGTTCCAGCTCCATCCATGTAAACA